>JAJJWW010005649.1:0-79385 GCA_023531295.1 Papaver armeniacum | reverse complement strand
CATGAACCAAACAAATTAATATCACGTTTTGAAGTTTTGTAGGGGAAATCCATTTCAACGGGAACAGCATCATCAGATTTTTTCGATGATGATAACAATGAATCATAAGTTGTGCTATAAAAACCATACTCGCAAGTACTTTTAAGCATTAGACTATAGTTGTTTCTTTTGGTAGTAAGATTAAGGTGGTTATTAACAAAACTAGGGTTAGAAATTATGTAATGGCATGGTTTTCTTATAATCCGAATCCACTAAAAGTGAAAAGAAATGGGTCTCAGAGTTATCCGGTGGATCCTCTCAGTTACTTTTTTTTCTATTCTTTTAATTACACCCCTCTTGAATCGTTGTCGCAAATAAGCTGTAAATCAAAAATTAAAAGGTATTTATGTTGAGTCATTTATTACCTTAAAAATGAGGATTTTTGCCGTTTTTACAAAAATTCGACCTTCCATATTCATGCATGCACGATTACATGCACATAATATGATAATAATGAATATGAACATAAAAATCTTTTTATCTTCCAAATTAATCAAGATTTTATCTCTATAAATATTCATCCACAAAATCCTCATCATCATCATCGCAATTAGTCTCTTCTTCTTCTTCTCGATCACCATGGCAGCAACTCATCATTTCTCTCTTCTCGTACTTCTTTTTCTTTCAGTTTCAATTTCTGTCCATGGAAATGGTTTTAGTGTTAACTTGATCCATCGCGATTCTCCTGACTCACCTTTTTACAACCCATTAGACACATTCACTGATCGATTTCAAAAATCCGTTCATCGTTCTATGCACCGTGCAAATTACTTATCATCAGCGTTGTCTGCAGCTGGCGGGCATGGAAACGGTCATGATACTATCAGAGCAAGTGTGATTGCTAATAATGGTGAATTCCTATTGAATATTTCATTAGGAACTCCTCCTCGTCAAGTACTTGCTATAATGGATACCGGTAGTGATCTTACTTGGGTTCAATGTAAACCTTGTTCACAATGCTATAAGCAAACTACTCCAATCTTTGATCCAAAAAAATCATCAACGTACACAAACGTTCCTTGTGCTTCACAAACTTGTGAAAGATTTCACGATGTCACTTGTCAAGGAAAGCTATGCCAGTATGGTGTTGCTTATGGAGATAAATCTTACTCTGAAGGAAACCTTGCATTTGAAACCTTATCATTTGATTCAACAAGTGGTCGATCCGTTAAACTTCCGAGAATCGCAATTGGTTGTGGTCATAACAATGCAGGAACCTTTAGCCAACATGGGACTGGTATAGTTGGTCTTGGTGGCGGTGGGTTTTCTTTAGTATCTCAATTAGGTTCAAGAATCGAATCAAAATTCTCTTATTGTCTACTTCCTTTTGATTCTACCCATTCGAGTAAGTTGAATTTCGGTAGTCATGCTGAGATTACTGGAAGAGGTGTGGTTTCAACTCCATTAATATCTTCATATGATGAAACAAAACAGACTTTCCATTATCTGTCTCTGGAAGGTATTAGTGTTAACGAAAACAAGGTTCCATTCCAAAGCAGCAGCATAGAGGTTAACAACAAAAGCCATAACCAGAAACAAGAGGTAGAAGGTAACATTATAATCGATTCCGGAACGACTTTAACCCTTCTCCCATCAACAATGTATGCAGAATTTGAATCAGAGATTATGAAAGCGATCGACGCTGAGCCGATTCAGGCTCCAGAGGGTTTAAGTTTATGTTACTCAGACAGTCCGAGTCTGTCACTCCCCAACATTACTGTTCATTTCACAGATGCAGACCTTGAACTTGAACCAAGAAATGCTTTCGCTTTAGCTGCCGATGGTGTTGTTTGCTTACTTTTCGTTCCTACTGAATCTGTGCCCATTTATGGGAACATAGCTCAGATAAATTTCCTTGTCGAATATGATGTCGAGGGCAAGAAGGCTTCTTTCAAGAAAACTGATTGCACCAAGCAAGGCTAGGCTAGCTTGTTAGATCGGATTAATTAGTACGGTTTCTATTTCTCTTGTTATTTCGTTTTATAGGTCACGTTTTGAGTTTGGGTTTCTTAGTGTATGCTCATGTAATGGTCATCTTTGTTGCTAAATAAATAATTTTCTTTTCTGCCATATAAGTCTTACGTCCCTCTTCATTTTTCCTGCTCATCTGATATGGGAATTTGTTTTATTTGGACGAACTTTTTTTCTTAAATCATGAAAGAAGAAAGACATCTTGATCACTTTGACATATTTTGGAGAGCCGCTCCACGGTCCAATATGTCCATCGGTCATTATAATCTCTTCTCTTTTTTACCATTTCAAATACAGTTTGTTAGGGAGCCATGAAGTCGCTGGTTACGTATATGTTATTAGATCAAAAGATATGTACAACAAATGCTTACAACATTACATCTTCTTGTTGTAGAAAAAATTTAGAGAACCAAAATTACAAATTCTACATCTCTTTCATTCATTTCTTTATGCAGTAGATCGAGTTTACTCTAGATGCCTCACTGGTGGTGTGTCATTGGTTTCATCCTGCAAATTAAAATTAAAAACTTAAGAATTAGCAAGAACAGGCAGGAAAACTTCGCAGAGTAAGAAAAACACAGTACTTAGGTCTGCATTTTTGGTGTCCAAATTGGGTTTCAGGAACAAAATCCCACCATGTTAGTGGCGTGGATACGAGTTGGTGGTTTGATGGTTGAAGTCTCCACCACTAACAAGAGCGGGTCTTTTATTCAGATTACAACTGCATAATAGCAAAGGAGAATCTGGGACTTCATTTTCACCCACTGGTTTGGCGCAGTGTAGAATGTCAGATGATGGAGCTACATTGGCGGCCAAAACCTTGGGACTCCCAGGACTTAACTCAGCCTAGTTGAAGTGTGAAAAATAATGTTGGAGCAGTGTCTTACCTTATTATAAGAAATTCAATTTACAAATTTGATTTGGCTACTGGAGGTCGTGGTTTTGCTGCTCTGATCACACCCTCTTGAATCAATGTCACAATAAGCTGTAGATCAAAAATTAAGAGTCATTTAATGTTTTCCTTTCGGGACGATGTCAACTGAGTCAATGATCAGCTTGTGTACAAGCTCTCAATGATTGAAAACAGAAGATCCAAAATTTGTCGAAAATTGGTGTCCTAATATGCTAATTCTGAAACATACAGTAGAATATAGCAAGTCAATTTACCTCTCCTTGCCTATTGAACATTCGACCTTGGCTGAATCCACGGCCACCACTGGCAGATGGGCCATCAATCTGTTAAAATCACAAGTGTTAAGACTATTGATCTACATATACTGAAGAACAAGAACGTGTGTGAAGTAATATCCTATATGCTTACCACGGCTAAAATCCAGTCGTCAGCTCTAAAGGGCCTGTGAAACCACACCCTGCGAAAAGGAAGAAGAAGAAGGAATTCTTACACTGCCAAATATCATATGAAAAACTGAATAAATGGAGGAAAAATAAAGAGACTCACGAATGATCCAAACTGAGCAGTATTGGCTTCAAACCCCTTTTGCGATGTGGATTTAAGCTTACTGTAAGACTGATATAATCCGAAATATATGTTACCACACATCTGCAATTCAAAGAATCGCGATCTTTTGCATATTAGAAGTGCATGACGAAACAGTGCATGAAGGAATTGTCGCAGTTCATAAGATTGCTAAGTTGTAAGCTGTCATATCATATGGTCGCTAAGTTGTATCAACTCACCTATGCAAGGCTGGATCATCTGAAAGTTTTCCCCATGCTTTAAACCAGAACATTGTACTGCAATAATTTAGCTTTTGTAAGAAAACAAAACAATGGATGTGTATATTAGAAAAGAAAGATTCAGGCATACAATTTGGCAACTAGCAGTATTGTTATAGGAAACAATAAAAATATCTGACCTCGATGGGTTCTTTATTTGGTGTGTATAGGTATGTGGCTCACAAAACCTTATATCCACTGGCATATTCATGTACTTTCTGCCAGCTGCCTTGTTTCTATAATTTTTGGGAAGCCGAGGATCAAAAAGTTGTCTATCCCTCAGCTCTTCCTTTCTTAGTAGCTGCAGCAAGATATTAGATGTCAATCATCTAGGACGAGTCTATTAAAAGATATGGAATATCAAAGCAGATAATTGAAGTTTAATTACCGTTTCTGGAGCAGGAACACATGGCATTCTTATATCCTGGTGTTCAAACCCATTTTCTTCTTTCTGTGAAACAGAATTTGTCCAATGATTAGTGAGATCTGAAAACATTCCAAGTACACCCAAGATAGAATGAAATTATATGAGCAAGACTGTACTTACTTGAAATGAAGCAGTTAATGTAAAAATAACTTTCCCATTTTGTGTTGCATCTACACTTCGGGTTGCAAAGCTATTTCCATCACGTAAACGACGGACCTGATACAAAATTGGGACTGACAATGTATATGGCATGGTTAGATAAGTGTGAACATGAAGGTTTCATGCTTAAATGCAGCATGTGAGCTCAAGAAGATTCGTGGCACAAAGGAAGTTTCGGCAAACTTAAATTTCAATGAAGGAAAAGAGATACTTTTAAGTGTATTAAATTTAAATAGGATTGAACTTACTGTGTTGATCCCCACCAAGCAAGAAGTAACTGTGCAAACTATGAACAAGTTTAAAATGATCAACGGTCTTTGCTGCTGCAGCCAATGCCTACAAACAGAGACCAGTATCCAAAGTCAGGGATATAAAAACACTTGATGTATTAAGAATTCCATGAGAGTAACAAGATCATCACTTCAACTCATTAGGTGTTGAGATGCAATCCAAACACAAATCTAGACGCAATTCAGAATTGAATGGACAACCACTTGCATTTCGCTAACTAGAACAACGGCATATAGATACATGTACTTAGACACCGTTTGGAACGATGAGCATTTGTTTGCCCATGTTTTACTCAAATGTTCAAAGCACAGCAGGATTATGAGTTTCTGACAAGTCCAAGGAAGTAAATCATACCTGTGCAATGATCTGGCCTCCGTAACACTTTGCATACTGTGGCGCATCAGGCGGTGTAAATCCACGGAATAAATTTACTTCAACTGGGTCTAACTGCAGTATGCGTTCTATCATTGAGTTCTCTTCAGTTTCAGTGGCACTCCAGATTGACAATGGCTCAAGCATAGTACTATACTCATTGGGCAACACCAAGCATGTAACCTGCAATGATCAACACAGCACATCAGATATCCACCTGAGACAATACTGAAAGGCATCTGGTGACCGGACAAACAGCCTACATTCAAATTAGCTAAAAATTACCTTGTCTAAAGCAACTACAGCAGCCTGGTGGTAGGATGTGTCCGTCCCTATAAAAATAAAATTACTATGAGTAATATTCCTTGGTGATAATGCAACACAAATGCTTTCAACAGTTACAGCGGCGAACAACAGTAGTAATTCAATTGGACAAATTTCACAGCTACTTTTTGTATCTGACCCACAAAATCGCTTGATGTAATGTTGTTTGTCTTCCTAGAAGAAGAATCAAATTCAATTTCTCACCGTGGCCAAAACAATCGAATCGTTTCAATTGAAATTCGGAACGATCTTCGTGAAAATCTTCGCTATCATTAATAGATCCTTGAACCTCAGCCTGCCAAAATTTCAATCAACAATCAAGTTTATAAAAATTTCACTTGTAATTAAAAAAAAAAATCAAAAAAACTTATTATTCAATTCTCTTACCACTCCCTCCCAGATGAAGTAAATCCCATCTCCGGCGTCTCCCACCCGAACGATGAACTCGCCGCGGTCTACATTTCAAAACAAAGATTATCAACAATTCGGATAAAAGTACAACAATAAACCCAATCAAAAAGCAAGAAAAGAAACAAATCTACTCACTGTAATGTTTGAACTGTACTATTTTTGCAATCTCAGCAAAAGATGAACTCGGTAGCCGCTGCAGTAACGGAACGTGAGCTAAAAACTCAATCACTGCACTTCCAAAACCAACAACAACACCAAAAACAGAAGTTAGACAGAGATTTGGAGATTCAAATCAAGAAATGTTAGAAATGAAAAGATTAGCTTTACCTTGCTCAATATCCATTTGCAGGGTGGTGGTTTCAGAATTCTCGATATCTGGAGTTTAAAATACTACTTTACCAAAAAGAAAAACGATAGTACTTTATTTATTATATTCAAAAGAGATGAAATTCTTTGGGTTTTTTTATTGATTTGTTTAGATTTGAATTTCTCCAACTTGGTGGCAGGAGCATAGATTTGGATTTAAAAAACTTAAACTAACGTTCTTTGTTTTTTTTCTTCTTTTCACGTGTATGACACTAAATTTCAATGTCAATTTATAGGGGAACCGCCATGACTTGGAGGTGACGTGGAGGTCTGAATCTGACTGGGAAGATTATACTCCAGGAAGAGTAGTTTACAAGCAAACAAAAAAAAAAAAAAACGAGTAAACATTGACATTATTTCAGTGGTCATTCTTTTCTGCTCTCCTGTCTCTCTAGCAGCCACTAGACTACTGGTTGGTTGAGGCTATTTTTTTTTTTTTTTTTTTTTTACTTTGGAGTCTAGCAGTCTTTAAGTTAATCATTTTTTTTACTGTCTTACCTTGGGAGTCCAGCAGCCCAAGCTCTCATCATTTTTTGTTTTTACTTCGGAGTGGTGGTGCAGCCACCGGCACACGTTTTTCACCTTTGAGCATAAAATTATTATACTTAAAAATGAATTGCTAAGAAAAATAAATTGGTGGTGCTATTCAGTCCCTGAAAAAAAAAATTAATAATAATAATTAAATTATTATGAGTACGTTTTGCATGAGGCTCGCTGGTAGGCTAGCACGGCAACCTGTTTAACTTATGTGGAAGTACGCTACTTGGAGATTACTTTGTTAGGTTTCCAATTAGAATTTTTGGAAGTCTAGAAGATACTCAAAATTGGAAAATAATTAATAAAAAAAAAATTGGAAGAGAAAAACAAAAAAAGAACTCCTTACTCTGCTCCCTCTAATCTAAATCTCACATCTGGAAAATGGTAAACCCTACTTTTATCTAAATGTGATTTAAATCATATATATGTGGGTGTAGATTGGAGGGAGCCCGGGAATAGGAAGCTGAAAAGCATTTCCAAAAATAAATTGTTCACCATCATCAATGGCGTGTTTTCTTTAATTATTTTGTTTACTTTCTCATTTGTTTTTTAAAATATTTACCTATCCTGGTTCAACCATTCAAGTAGTATTTGCTTTCAACGATCAGCACCCTGAAAATAGTAATAATCCGAGTCAACCAGCTATCATTCAATCTTGAAAAAAGCAGCCCTTTTTGCCCTACAAGATAATTCGTACCCATGATGTTCTGGCAAAATTTGATACGCATTTCTTGGCATCTGATTGAAAATCCCCCACAGAATGCGTCATAAATTACCTCACTAATAGAACATTCACGAATTCAGTCAAGTTGGGGGTGGATGGACAAAGGGTCTTTTTCTCTTCTTCTAAAAACTAGTCGTGTTCTATGAAAAGATCAACCTAGGAATTGTCTTCGTTCCGGTCTTACTAGCAGGAAATAGCTAAGAAAAACCTGGAAAGTCAGAAGGTCAAGATTTCAACCCTTTCTAAATTCTATACCTACCACCTGTATACATTCAACCACAAGCGAACCACCCCCTTAAATGCAGAGACAGGGAAGTTTATCAGTCATCATTACCGATCAAACCGAATGCGGACAATTTTCTGTTCATTCATTTTACCCACTGTATACACATAATTCATCATTCGCCACGTGTCGGAAGAATTACACGTGGAAGACGCACAGCCTGAAACATTAAGACACGATGACACGTCTCAACACCCAAGGGGCACGCGTCATGTACCTTCATTCATCATCAGATCCATCCAATGGCCAGTGGCCTGGGGGCACTGAAGCATCGAGTCACTTAGAAGTACTAAAGAGCACCCTAAGATCTGCTTTACTCCATCTCGAGGAGGACCCGAGATCAACGGAGAAGATTAATTCCACTGACACGAATGTGACGGGGGCTGCAGACAGCTGTCTGGCGCAACCACCCGCATTAAACACTCTATACATAGAGTACGTGTCAATCAACCTGTGGAGGAGAGAAGAGGTGAGCCATCGTTACCATATATGACCGTTGGAGCCATCTGTTAATAACGAAGATACCAGCGGAATCAGCACAAAGATCAAGAGGATAAGGTTGCAGCTGTCTCTGATACTGGACCCATGTTTTATCCCTATAAATATCCCTCTCCACTAAGAGAGAAGAGGTCGACCAATTCTGAGTTAGAGCAAGTGATAGATTTATCTTCGTCTAGCTTCGTTATTCACTCCAAAGTCATTCGACTATCTTTGTAATCCCCTTAAAGCATAGTGAAACAACTACCCCCATGGATGTAGGCCTTAATGCTGAACCACCTAAATCATTGTCTCATTTATATTCAGCACTATATCTTCTGCTTTATTTGTTATGTTTGATCTATTATATATCACGATCGGGAAAGCGACTAAGTTGCTTTTCCCTGACTAGAGAAGGACGAGCCCGAAGGCTATGAGTCGATGAGTCATCATTTCACTTTAACTTTACTGACAATTTATTTCCCTTGTTATTTATGTGTTCACAACCACAACTCTTTCAATGCCCGTGACATTTAGCAATTCAAGAATCAAAATACAGAACTTTTTAAATATTACATCTCTGACTCACTACCAAAGCTTCCAGCAAATTTGCCCAGTCAAACAAGAAAGCTTCCAGAACTTAATAGATATTACAAAAACAAAAGCTTACAACAAACTTACTCCCTAAACAAATTCTCCCAACCAAAAACAAAATCATGATTGATGGACCAACTAAAGTAACAACACATTGATGTTTTTTTTTAATAAGAGAGTTAGAGGTTTTCTCCCTTGTTTCTTAGCAACTAGAACGGCGTTTCATTTCCAACAACAGAGACCACCAAGCAAAAGGCAGACAAGATCTCGGAAAAAATAAGGGGCTTGATAAATACCTTCAATTTTCAATTCCATTTGAACTCGGGAACAATCATAGTATGAACACATCACCTTACTAATTACAGTTTAGACAGGGTTTCCCTGAAGAGTTCCTTGGGCGCTGCAGAAAGAAGGATAACGCAAGTGTTAGGACCAAGTTAAATAGGAAAGAGGAGAAAAACAAAAGAACGAGTGGAGATTGGAAATTCACCTGGCAAACCAGTGAACCTTTCATACTGTTCGTATGCCTGCCCGATGAACATCTCTACCCCAGTAACAACCGTGGCTCCTGATTCTTCTGCTTCCAGCAAGAGTCTTGTCATTTTTGGAGTGTAAACGGCATCAAAAACTAGTGCATAAGCACTTAGGGCATGCTTTGGGATTGGTGTTTCTTCAATTTTCGGCTGCATTCCTATAGAGGTCGTATTTGCAAGAATCATTCCGTCCTCAGGCCGGAAAGTTTCCAATTGAGCAAGAGTAACTGCTTCTCCTCCGACCAAATCTGCTAGTTCTCTGGCACGCTCATAAGTGCGGTTGGCTATCACAACTCTTGCTCCCTTTGCCTTTGCACCATAAGCAAGGGCCTTACCTGCACCACCTGCTCCAATGACTACAAACAATTTACCAGCTAAGGGTGAACCAGTTCCCTGGTAAATTTTATTTGAACCTCTCATCCCATCTTCTATGGCAGAAATAGCACCAATATAGTCCGTGTTGTAACCAATTAACTTCCCATCACTTGGTCTTCTGACAATGGTATTCACAGCACCTATTAACTTGGCAATTGGATCAACCTCATCACAGCATTTAAGTGCGGCTTCCTTGTGTGGAATCGTACAACTGAATCCAGCAAAATCAGCAGATGCATATGTAGCCAAAAACTTTGCAAGGTCATCCACCAAAAAGGGCACATAAACTCCATTAAAACCAACAGACTTAAAGGCTTTATTAAACAAAAGAGGGCTCTTGCTGTGACCCACAGGCTTCCCAATAATTCCAAATACTTTTGTATCAGGACCTATGTGTCTGAGGTTGTATTTATCCAACAAATCCTTGATCGTTGGTTGCCCGGGAGCTGATACTACGCCCTCTTCAAGAGTACCAAAAGTGAGATATCCACCATATTTAGGACAAAGTAACCGTGAGATCAAACCCTTTTCAGTCATTACCAATCCTATAAATGGAACCTGAAATTCCAATCAATCTGTGAGAATAAGTGTGAAAGCATTCAAGACAATGCTAAAGTATGGCAAAAATAACTAACAGGATCCTGCAATTGGCACCTATCATGACAGCGACAAAAAATGGAAAAAGTTACTAATATGTGGAGATTTGCCTAACTGTACGGGAACATGTACAGAGAAGAAAACTGGTTCATACAAGTTATTGATGGAACTCTTTACATCTGAGGTCCACTATGCTGAGGGGTACGCCCACTAGATTCGACTCAGGTGGCCATGATGGACAAAATCTGATATCTAAGATACATTAAGTGATGTATTATTAAACATACTCTAGGTGAAGTAAACTGGTTCATGCAAGTTACCGATGGAACCCATACTAAGCGGTGTATCATTACGCATACTCTGAAGTGAATGTTATAAACGATAAGAAGAAACACATATGCCAGTGAGAAAGTTTTTCACATTTTTTTTTACCATAAAAATATTTTCCAGTAAAGGATATGGATTACATGGCTTACTTGGGAATGCACTATAATTTGAAACATGCGGGCGACATCTGTGACATCCACAGCAGTTGTTGCAATCTTCACTATGTCAGCACCAGTAGATTGTATTCTGGCCACAAGATCGCCTATTTCCTCAACTGAAGGAGTGGCATGATAGTTATGAGAAGAAACAATAATTTTAGACTTTCCACGCGTCTTCTCATCTAACGAACTAATAAACTCATGCGCAACCTTCAAGACAAAAAGTATCAACCATTATATTGCAATTTAGTAATCCAGAATGAACATCACAATGGTCAGAGAAAATATCGCTACTAACCTGAAGCTCAACATCAATATAATCAGCTCCCAGTTCCATGGCATATTTAAGTACCTCGAGCCGAATGCTATCATGACCTTCAAACTCACCACCTTCCCATTTGGGTCTTCATAAAACAAAACAATTATATCAGTTACTAAACTATTTTTCTTTTTTAGCTAAATCATCAAATTCATTTCCAAAGAATAATAGAAACAGATTAACAAAAGTTGGAATTAAAAGAAGAAACTAGCCAAAAAATTACAGAAGCGAATCCAAATAGCTCAACAAAAAGTACACAAATTGAAAAGTAATCTTGATATTTCTGGTTTACAACAAAATGTAAATGAATCTACTTCTGATTCACACAATTTGAAACCGAAATACTCAGCACACTGAATTTGTGTCAGCGGTTGGTGGTTTATGGAATTGTGCTAATCAGGGTTTATCAGTTTTGCAGCCTAAAGGAATTGGTAGATATAGTGATAGTGAGATGATGACAGATATGATAAAAAAACAAAATGCTGCTGCTACTACTATGGCCTAGGGGTAGAGGAAATGTGTATGCGGATATCTGGCTACCAGATGTTCTTCTAACCTAAAATTCAATTTTATTAGGGTGGTGCAGAAAATTTTCAATGTTTGACTCTTGCTGTGGCCATGATAAGGATGGTTTGTTTGTTCCAGAGAATGATAGTTCAAAGTCGAATAAGCTAGCTAGTGTCACGATACCATTTGATTTGGGTAATATACACAAATAGATGATGAATGGAAATGCTGTTGTTGGTTTGAAAAAATCTGGATACATTGTCCCAGAATTTTAAGTTACTAAATGAGAAATTTTAAACTCATTCAAACAAATTGCAAGTAAAGTAAGTAAAATGGAAGAGAATCTGTAGTACCTGTACGTGAAAAGAGTTAACATGGTACAATTTTGAATTAGGTTTTGAAGATCTTTACGAGGATGGAGAATTGATAAGTAATCTAATCGAATCTCAACAATATCAACTCCAATTTCTTTAGCTTTAGCCATATCAATAAACATCTCATCAATTGTTCTCCCCATAATTGGAGCACATACTAATGTCGAATTTGTTCCCATCCCTCCTCCTCCGTTATTCGTTTCAATACCTGATAACTGAAAAATTCATCACAAAAGAAAATCAATCAAATCCCAATAAAATAATCAGAAAAAGTGGAAAAATCAGAGGAGAGATAGGAGAAATCGAGTGTGGAGAAATCTTACTGAGAGACTTCTTGATTCCATTGAGAGAGAGGAGGAATCTGAAGATTTTGCAGTAGACTCCGATGGACGGATTAGTGAGTAGTTGGTGAGGGAGATAGAGAGAGGAGGCTGCTACTGGTGAGGGGGTTGGTGGATTTGACTTCTAATAATATCGGCACGAGCTGTCCAGTTTTATTCTCTCGTGCCGCTTTATAAGGATTTTTGTTATTGGGAAAGCTAAAACGTTTAAGGGGAAAGCTGACTCCTGGTCCAAGAGATCGGACTTATAGTCAACAACGGTTGAAATATAAAACTAAAATATAGTAAGGTTATAAGATTGAATGCCGTGCCGACATTTCATCTCTCAAATCGTGAGTTACAGGGTCGCACGGTATTCAACCTTATACCCCCGCCGACTATATTTTGGTAAACACGATATTCATCCTTATACCTTGCCGACTATAGTTTAGTCGGCAGTTATGAAATTAATATATACCTTTCCGACTAATCATGCATTTGTAACACCTCTCTCGTATGTCAAAATCTTATAGTTTGGGGTATTTTTTTATCGACCTTGCCGAGCTATAAGGTAGCCTAGGCAAGGTAAGAAATCAATAAGATGTCGACTTGTGAAGCATTTACAACAATTTTCACGTGTGTCAAAAATAATAAAGTCGACATCTTCTTCATTCATCGACCTGGGGCCATAAGTTGTCTGGCATGTTCTTCATCCGCAGACCTTGCGTACGATATAATCGGCATGTTCTTCATCCGTCGACCCTGCCGACTTTTCATACTTCTCAGTAATCGAAAGTGTTGGAATTCTGATCTAATTTTGAGTATGATTTCATACAACAGACTTTGCAATCCCCTTTTTAAAGTGTTTGGGTAGTGTGCTTTCATTTCGTTGCAAAAAGATTTTCTCAAAACAATTTTTTTTTCCTCAAAAATCTTCCCAAATAAGTTCAATCAAAAACAAAATTTCATTTCATAAGTTTTAATCTACTCAATTAATTAATACAAACTCAATTAATTAACCTAATCGAATTTTTAGTGTTAATTAAACAAGGGTATATTAGCCATTTAAAAATACAAGGTTAAGGGGTGGCTTGGTTTTACTTCATAATGACCAGATTTTTTCTTATTGGGTATACCCGAATCTCTCCAGATATAAAAGTGTTTTTTTCACCGCCACCGCCATCCTCAAAGACCACCACCGGTGTCTAACAGGACCATCATGACTCCCACCATTAATTAATTTTGGCTCTTTAAATCTGATATTAGTTGGTTTTTTTCTGTAATTAACTAATCTCTTCATATTTTGTTATCAACTAATGTAAACCATTGTTAAGTACTCTCAGCATAATCACGTGATTAAATAATATCTATTGATCTCCATCATAGTGTCTCTCCTTTGATCACTTGGTATTTGTATCTATTTCAAATGGCTTGAGAAGGATGTGGTGATAGTGGTTTTAAAGAATTTTTAGTTCCACCCATATTGATCCAAAATCAATGTTATTTGACCATAGCCAGCTTTCCCCCAAAGACATTTTGGCTTTCCCTATAACAAAAATCTTTATAAGCTCATAATCGGTCAAGTAGAGTTTTTTTTTTTTTTTTTTTCTAAAGCATGAAAACAAAGGGAACAGAACTGGAGAGAAAATACATGTGGATATCTTGTACCCACGGAATCATCTGAAATAATTTGGCTGATAAATAGTGAAATTGCGTGGTCCCATATTGTTGTCCATAAGTTTCTCGCTTGGTTTCCATCTTCTCTGTAGTTCGCTAAACCATCTGCTGCTTGATTTCCTTCTCTATATTTGTGTTGAATAACACATTGTTGAATTTGTCTGATCTTCTGTTTTATTTTGGAAATCATTTCGCAATGTACCATGGGGTTTCCATGTCGGTTTTGATAAAGTGCATCAAGTTTTTTTGTCCTTTGAAAATAACTTTTGTCCATTGTCATTTTGTCGCTGTCCTTGAAGCCAGAAGAGTTGCCCATGTTCCAGCCATTAGAGTCATAGTTACTCCTAGAGGTTGTGCTAATGCCATCACAATCTGAGAACTTGAATCCCTGCAAATAAAACCTGCTCCCTCTATTCCTAGATGTCCTCTAGTAGCCCCATCTGTGTTGATCTTTATCAAATCTGGCTCCGGTCTGTTCCAACCTACTAGTATTGTTGTTGTTCTAGTATTTATTGTATTGTCTCTAACTGGTGCATCTCCAAGTAAAACTGGGGGTAATACCTTTTTTGCCCAGTCGAATTCTCGTTGTTGCTTCCAAGTATGTGCCAGAATGTTATCCAGAGTTGTATATGGTGATGGTTGAAAACCAAATCATTTCTGGATATCCATAGGATCCAGAAAACAAAGCAAAAATTTGATACAGATGGGGTACGACTAGCTTGCTGTAAGATTTGTGAAATGGTTGATTGATTGTTTATGGGATGTGGGAGAAGATGTTGGTGTGGGTTGTTGATAGACTAGATAAGAGGTTACTCTCCGCTATTGGGCGGTGAATAAGCATGTGCTCCCAAAGCAGCATCGGGGGCATTGGTTGGATCTCGAGTGAGATTGATATTATGTAAAAAAGAAGAAGTCTTCATTTATAGCTTTCCACAAGAAAAGCTAAATTTTTGGTGGACATGGTAATTTCCACAGGAATTTGGTGGTGGGGAGGGGGTTTAGGTTGTGATGGTTGTCTTACTGAATTAGATAGTTGTAGCCCGTGTCAGTTGTGTATTTTCCAGATTTTGAGTGCGGCCAAAGGATTTTATCTTGAGGTATGTTTTGGGGAATGTGGATATTGATGATGTGCGGGATTGCATCTGGTGGTAGCTGATTCAGTTGATCGTGATTCCAAGTGTGGGTAGTAGGGTCTATGAGATTAGCCACTGATTGGATTGGGTAGCAGTGTATCGGGTTAAGGTTTTGGGTTTGTGGTATCCAATTTTCTTGGATAGGAGTGTCTAAACTGTTTTCGATTCTATGAAAGATGAATTGTAGTAAAGTAGGTATTAGGGAGGCCATTTGTTTCCATTGGGGGATGGATGAGGAAGGAATTGGTGTATTTTCCTGAAAAATCGGTTTGTTTTGCAGATATTTCTGATTGTATAATCTGGAACAAATGGAATTGGGTTGGTTGTAAATATTCCAGATTCTCTTCATCAATAAGGCTTTATTGTGATGGCTACTTTTCCTGATACCAAGACCTCCTACCGCTATTGGTTTTTTAGTTTGGTTCATCCTAATGGGTGGAGTTTTCTAATTAACTGATGAATCATGGCCCCAGAAAAAATTCTTAGTTATCATATCTATATGTTTGTGTATATGGGTGGGGAATAGTTGTGTTTGCATTAGATGGTTTGAGGTGGGTATTAAAGAGGTTTTTATGAGTACTAACCTTCCCATTTGATTAATACATTTAGTCATCCATCCTTGCGCCTTTCGTGCTAATCGATGAAGGAGTGGTTCAAAAATGTGACTAGAGGTTCTCCCGTTTTTGAATTGTACTCCCAGGTATATTGGCAGGTTGGAAGATGTTGGCATGTCAAATAATTGTTTGATTTTGTCCAGCCGATGTTGTTGTAGTCTTGGGTGAAGAATTATTGTGGATTTTGTTGTGTTGATTTCTTGACCTGCTGAAGAGCTATAGGCTTGAAGTAGTCTCTGGAGGTGGTCACTGCTTTCCCGGATGCTTTATAAGTGATTAGCAGGTCGTCCGCATACATCAAAATGCAAAATCGGCGGAGCTTTTTGTGAAATGCTTATCCCTCTTACAAGATTTTGTGCTTCCAGATTTCCCAAGTTTGTTGAAAGGATTTATGCACAAATTATGAAAATATAATAAGATAGAGGGTCCCCTTATCTGATGCCTCTCATAGGGGTGATGTATCCGTGTGGGTTCCGTTTATTTAATCGAGAAAAATTGAATAAGAAAAATATGGTACTACTATACGACCATGATGTATAGTATAATAGAAGAATATGGTACAAATATACGACCTTTGTAATGTAAAACTTCATCCTCATAAGAAAAATTGAGCTTACAAGTAGCACTGTCACGTAGTTGTTGAATAAGAACACCCAATTATGTGTCATCATGCCACTCTTTAATAATGTCGGTAAGACCCGAAAAATTAGGCGCGAGAAAGGAGAAAACAGAGCCGTGAAGTCATGATAGCGCATCAACTGCAATATTATCTTTTCCTTGACGAAAGATAATCTCATAATCATATCCCAATAATTTGGATAACCATTTCTTTTGTCCATGGAAGATAATTTTTGATCCAAAAAATACTTGAGGCTTCGATGATCTGTATAAATCTTAAAATGTCTTCCAAGTAAATATGGGCGCCATTTTTGAACTGCAGAAACAATGACAAGCATCTCTTTATCATAGATAGAGAGATTTAAATTTTTACCAGACTGTAATATGCAATGGGTCTATTTGATTGCATTAAAAAAACACCTAATCCATTCCCGAAACATCACATTCCAACACAAATTCTTTTGACGTTTTTTCAAGGAACAATAGTAGGAATTGTCCTGGATGGGTCATATGGTGTACAACACGGAACTCGATCCTGGTCAACAATGGCAACGAATGCGTAAGAAGCGAGAGGCTGTTGGAGCTCTAATGTTGTTCAATGAGCTATGGAGTTAGGGATCAGAAGACTTCATCTAGAGGGAGATTGTCGGAATGTAATACCGGCAATTAATGGAGCAAGAAATTCATCAAATGGACCACCAACAAATGGATTGAAGATATCCTAATTTCGTTAAATAATAATTTTGAGTCTTGGATATGTACTTTTGAACCAAGAGATGCAAATAATGCAGCGCATCAGCTAGCTAAGCATGCGATAAATACAAGTAGTAGGTCCAGTTGGTTTAATGATTACCCTTCGTGGATGGATAAATACATTCAACAAGATTTGAACAATATGTCAATTATAAATGAAATGAATTATCTTTCTTAAAATTAAAAAAAAAAAAAAAAAAAAAAAAAAAAAAAAAAATTGTGGAAACGTGCAGAGAAGCTTGTTGATCGGCGACCTCCTGCAAATCAGAAACGTGGCCTCGCTATGGGCATGCAATCATCTCCTACTCTTTTTCCAGGGAGAAATGCAGGATATAGATACTGGACTTAAAGAAAATATTACCTCATCTCAGGCATACTTATTACCTCTTGTACTTAAAGAAAATATTATATTGGTTAATAAATAACTCAGAAGTCACAACGAGTATTTTGTTGGGGATGTTTATTTCTATAACCTTGAATGAATTTTTATCAAAGGGATCAATAAAAATATACAGTAATCTACTCGCTGTAAAAAATATAGTATATCTACTCACTGTAAAAGGTATATTTGTATTAACTTCAGATGAACGTTTTCAAAGTTTTGATTGGGCCACTGATTGTTGTGCTTTAGCCGTCCTAATAAGACCCTCTTGAATCAATGACACCACAAGCTGTCGTCAACAAAAACCAATTTGAAGTACTAGTTAAAATCCATATCAATGGAACAAGGACAGCAAAAGAGTGTTTGGTTTCTAATGTATGCTATACAAGTGTATCCTTTTACCTCTCCTTTCTGGTTAAACATTCGAGCTGAACAGAATCCACGCGCATTGCTGGCAGATGGGCTTTCAATCTGACAAACCATTATTGGATAATCTTTAGATAATATTAACAGAAACAAAAGTAGTTGATACCTATTCGGTGAACCAGAGATATACTAGATATTCAAGTACTATGAAGTATGCAATCAAGAGAACTCAAAGGTTTCTGTACTTACGACGTATAATAACCACTCATCAGCTCGAAAAGACCTATGGAACCACATCCTGGAAAGGAAGAAACAGCCGAACAACAAAGGTTAAAGTAACATTATGGATGTAACTATTAGATGTGGAATTTTGATCAAGAATTCCAACGTAGTTGGTTAGACTAGATAACTTAACCCTTTCACATATATTTTTTTTCTTCTAATTATACTGTCTGGACCTGGACAAAATGGGAGATGGAGACTTACGCGTGGTCCAAACTGAGCGATGTTGCCTTCAAACCCCTTTTACGATGAGGATTCAAGCTTATAGAAAGAAATATAAGATCTGATATATAGGCCACCACACATCTGCAATTCAACCATCCAACATAGGCATATTAGATGTGCATGGTTTAGAAGCTGTTGAATGCTTTTCCACGAGCAACATCCTTTCAATCATACTACTCTATTTTCCAAGTTATAAGTTGAGTGATAGCTCACCTATGTAATGCTTGGTCATCAGAAAGTGTTCCCTTTGCTTTGAACCAGAATCTTGTACTGCAGTTGTTCAGTAGTTGCAAAAAATTGTGATACATCTAACTTAGAAACTAAAGATCCAACAGATCCTCTGCTAGAGAAAAAAAAAATGCAAAAATGTAACGAACTAAGTCTAACCTTGCACGAGTTTTGGTTTGCGCAGTATAATTAGTTGGCTCGCAAAATCTAATATCTACAGGCCAAGGAATGAACTTCATTGTAGCCACCCTGTTCCGATAGTTCCTGTTGCTTCATTAAGTTAGAAACTTAGGACTTGGAGAATTCAATGAAACTTGGGACTTAGAGAATTCGATAACAGGAAGGAAAGATAAAAAAAAAAAAACATTGGTGAGCACAAAGTGACCACATCATGGCATCTCTGAAGTTTATAGCTGTGGTTCTCTGAAGTCTAAGAGCCTCGAAGAGGCAGATGGTCAATAAGATGTAAACACGGAGTGATTTGTCAAGCTTCACAAGCTAACATTAAATGGGTCTTCATTCAAAGATAGCAAGTTGTATAGACACTGGTTTATGTGAACTATGCAGTATGACATTCGTAGATTTCTAAAATCAACCATCCATTATACAGGGTAAAATGTGTGAAAAGAAGAAAATCATAGATCAAATCTTAAACAGATGAAACCTGGGAAGACGAGGATCAAATACTTGTCTCTCCCGCAGCTCCTCCATTGACAGAAGCTGGAGTGAAACATTGGATTTCAGTCAGACAAGAGGAATCGACTGGGGTATTAAAAGAAGACAGAAAGAGCAACGGAACACAGTTACCATCTCTGGGGCAGGAGCAGATGGCATTGTAACTTCTTGGTGTTCAAACCCGACTTCCTCTTTCTGTAAACAAATACAGCTAGATAGTTAATACAACCGAAAATGTGATTGCATCTTATTCGTATGCTTCTGCTCTCAATACTGGTATCTTACATATGCAGTTTTCTGTGGAAATATTAAAATCGAATATTAGAAACAACTGATCAAAATTCGGGAAAATATTAATACTTGAAAAGAAGCGAGCAGAGTGAATATGATATTTCCCTTTTGCAATGCATCTACTCGTCGGGTAGCAAAGCTATTCCCATCACGCAGACGATGAACTTGATACACAATTGGCACTGCAAAATTGTGTGTTTAGATTATATAATGGTGCGATATAGTTCATAAATCCCAACATATATAACGTGCATTCAAAATGCAGTTCCTATGCACATCAACAGAGAATAGCAGAACCTACTAATCAACAAGACACAAACACTTAGATGAGGCACTAACCTTTTAATGAGCCAATTACAGTTCATAAATAAATCTTGTGTAACATGCAGAACTTCTAAAACCAGATTTCAGATGATGATCTATTATTGGTTTAAGAGTATGTGTAAGTTTTTGCTTCATGCTTGTACTGTCACTCGCTGCACAATGTGTCATCCATTATTAATAAGAATTATTTTGTGTGAACGACTACTGAGGCTCTAGTAGCATCTCTGTGCTGCCCCTCAAATGCCACTAGTAGGATACCCCAGTCGAAAAATCCCCGTCAACCATTACGGTGCTCCCACAAACTGAGAGCTGATTAGTTGGTTGGCGTGCCTTTTCCAACATACTGTTCTATCAAATTGATAAAAACGGGTTCATCCTATACATATGCTTATACTCTAAATATGTTCTTTTCCTCGTTCTCTTTCGCTAGACAAAACTCATCAATTTACAGACTTAATTGAATACTAGTATCTATCAACATGGCATGTATGTGTTCTTTGGATTTTGAAGATGCCTATGACACTTATATCTGAGACAGACACCAATATACGTTTCTGTCAAATTGACAACTACAGCTTCAAGAAGAAAAGTAATAAAACTGATTATGTAAAACAGCAAAAGGATCTAAGGAGTATGATCAACTTACTGCCAAGATCCCCAGCAAGTAGAAAATAACTGTGCAAACTATGAACAAGCTTACGGCAATCAACAGTCTTTGATGCTGCAGCTAATGCCTGCAAAGGAAACGGCACAATAAATCACTAATTTCGGACACTAAACCCTCAGATAATATGAAGTGCATGACACAATCAATGTGTCTAGAATAACAAGATGAAGGATATGCTCAGAACAACACAATCCTTGACAATTTGTATACCACCAACACTCAATAATTGAGATACCTTCAAAACGATAGCAAAACATGACAATTAAAAGTAAAATAGAATGGTAAAGGCATGCCTGGCCAACCAATTGTCCTCCAAAAACCTGTGCAAACCTTGGAGCATCAGGCAATGTGAGTCCACGAAATATGTTTACCTTCAAAACACAAGGAGAAAAACGAGTAACTCATAAGTATAAGATATCTCATATTGCCCGAGAAGCAGTAATTCTATTTCTCCCACATCTAGTAGGAAAGTGAAACATAAAAGCAGCATAGCAAGAGTGAAACATACTTCAATTGGCTCCAAATGCAGTACATGTTCAATCAATGAGGTCTCGTGATTCTCTTCTGCCCTCCAGATCGATTTGGGTTGCAGCAACGAACTATTCCCATGTGGCAACACCAAACAAGTTAGCTGCCACCATCAACATCAGTCACCCATTTCAGAAATCACTATCATAAAGTACCTTCATGAAGTTATGCATTTAAGGCTATGAAGTACATATACCTTAGTCAAAGCAATAACGTCAACCTGGTGATAGGATGATAAAGTCCCTGTAAAAACCACAATGTCAAATTCTCATATGCTTTCCAAGTTAAGTAACAATAAAATCAGCTGTTTTTTTCCACCTTACAGAGATATCGAATACAGTTCATAGCATCACAGCAAAGTCTTTGATAGATGAATTCTCCAATTCAAATCATTCCGATTAACCCTAAATCAGCAAGATTAATAAGACTCACCATGACCAAAATAATCATATGCTTTCAATTGCATCTCTGAACGATCCTCGCCTTCGACATTCTGAGATCCATGTACCTCAGCCTGCCAAAATAATCATATTCTTCCACTCAATTCTCCATAAAACAACTCAAAAACGAATTGATTAAACAGATTATTCTTACCTCTCCTTCCCAAATAAGATAAATTCCATCCCCAATTTCTCCTTCTCTAACAACATATTCGCCAGGTTCTACACACCAAGAATAATCAAAATTCAGCAACAAAATACATAAAATTGATCAAAAATGCAAAAATGAAAAGAAATTATTTGAGATTCTTACTGTAATGTTTGAATTGAACGACTTTTTGCAATCTTATCAAGAGATGAACTCAGTAATCTCTGTAATAATGGAACGTGAGACAAAACTCGATCACTGATTCCGTATTCATGATTCAGAATTCCGATTTCAGATTTTTTTCTTCTCTTTTTTCTATAACCTAAAACTTTTTGGTTCGGTTTTTTTTTCCTATAGTTTGGGATTTTTATTCATTGGTAAACGATATCTTGTTTTTTTTTTTCGGACACGTTTTAATTGAGGGCCTTTATTTTTGAAAGACTGGAAAGACTGGATGAATTGGACGGTTACACCGCGTATAATGCAGTTTTGTAATTGCCACCGGCGACTGACCGGTTTGAATATTTGGCCGGAATGACATATATCAAGATATAGTTAATAGGGGAAAGCCACTTTTCTTAAAGGGAAAGTTGGCTTTTGTCAACCATATTTGACTTTGGGTGGATTTAAAATTATGCCGCCTCCTCATCAATAATCGCTTCCCTGTATAACCTTTTACCTGAATACATAAAACCCTAACAATCAAATATGTTCATTTGATAGATGCACAGTTGTGTTTCAAAGTAAAAAACCTGACAGAACTTTCAGTATTAATAGCATTCTGTCATTACTAGATAGTTGTAAGAAGAATGTTTCTATTGCTTCTAACCGTTCTTTCTAGTCTGTAAGTACACCAATATCGGGAACCTCCGCAGGAGATTACATCAAGATTAATGTTGATGCATCTTTCCTAAGAGATAATTTGACAGGAGGCACTGGACTAATAGCTAGAAATTTTGCAGGGCAGTGTTGTGGAGCCAAAGGGAGCTACTATAATGGAGGAATGATTAAAGACCAGGAAGTGGAGCAATTGGAGTGTCTCGGCAATGCATGAGGCAGTGAACTGGGAAATATCCAAGAATCTCTAAAGTTATTTTCGAATCTGATAGTGAAGTTCTAGTTAAATCAATAAAGGAAGACATCTCTTATGTTCATTGGCTAAATCAAGGATTAGTCCTAGACATTAAGTCTTTATTTCGAGTAACGTTAATTTTATATTTCAATCAATCAAATGAACTAAGAATAGAGTAAATGTTTGATTGCTAAGAAGTGAAGAACTAGTGGCACTAGTTTTGAGTATGTAGACAATCTTCCCTTGGACATTACTTCATGGATCCAAGGGGATAATACAAGATGTACTCTATCGATTAATTAATAAACTCTATTTTGAATCAAAAAAAAATACGTTCACTTGATCCCATGATACCGAAGCGAGTGGAAGAAAATGATCTTAACTATACTAGATCCCTAACGAGCAGAAATGATTAATAGTTCAAGTGAAAATATATAGTAACTTGTTACGCAATACATATACATTCGATTGATCGGGATCACAACCAAAATGATCTCATAGTTTTAATTTTATATTGGTTCATCTTTCTTTCCCCTTTATATAGCATCGATTAACTTACCACTTCAATTCGTTTGTTTGCTTGCATATACAAAAAATTTTATTTTTTATTTTTTATTGATCAAAAAGAATATACAATAATTTTTTGTTTGCATATATACGACTTCCATTTTTATGTTTCCGATTCTGATTACTTATATATTTGTCCGATGGATCTTATTTTGGACTTAATTGATTCTTTCCACAACTGATTATTTTATGTGATTAGGTGTTCGATTCTAAAGTAGCGATTCGTGATGGCAATGCCAGAAATGTAAAGTGTTTCCCCGCCAACCCTATTCAAAAAGATTTTACAGCTTATGAAACAAGGAATATTAGGCTAATGTTCTTTATCGTTTGTGCTTTAATTGAATTTTCAATGAATGGAGGTTTAATAATTACAGTTTCCGTTAGGTTAATGTTGATGTATAGGCACTCTAGATAGGTAAAGGGACAAAGGAAATTAAACTCTGGCAATGAGTTTTGATCGGGAAAGCTAATTCTTAAATTCACCCCATGTTGACCCCAAGTCAACAAGACTACACCATAGTCAGCTTTCCCTTTAATAAAACTGGCTTTCCCCCTATTAATTATCTATATCAAAGACTTTTCAGAGTCAAAATCAAATGGAGGACAGTCGTATGGAAGTCTCTGAGTGGGTAACAAAAGTGAGTAGAACCAACATGGCTAACCCAGTTGGCCAGAGCCCGACTGTCATACTGGTATATCGAGATTTGAGTCTCCATTTGTTCTTTTTTCTGGAGAAAAAGGCTAATAAAGTTTATTTAAGAAATCGTATACCTTACCAAAAAAAATATCAAGATTACAAAAGAATCATTGAAGTTGTAGTATCTCCACCAATTCTTGCATATCATTTCAGACCTAAAAACAATTCTAGAGGACCTTCTTCTTTCTCGCAAAGGAGAGGAACTAACAACTAGGGCCAAACTGATTTTGTTTTTAAAATCAGGATGTATCAAAGCATAAGGCAATGACTGGATCAAGTCTAACCCAAAATACATCAGAACATGTGAATAACATGAACCAGAGTTTTATAAATTTTGATTGCCTAAAGCAATCGACAACAGATACAATTTAACAAAAGAATAAGTATCCAAATACCAAAAACATCTTTTGAGTCTCCATTCAAAAGGGTTGAGATCTTATACATCTTTTAAATACTAAAAGAAACGAAATGAAATAACAAAAAAATCAAAAGTGACTGAGACATTTTTTTTTTTTGAAGTATGGATTGAAGTTTTAGGATTCACCGATTATTTTTAATTACGATTTAGACTCATTGTCCGAAATAGGATTTTCATATTTTATTTTATTTTTTTGAAAAAGGTATTAAGAATAATAATTTCATATGAAAATTGTTCAAAAAATTTAAGGCATGAGTGTTTATAACCTAACAAAAAATCCCAAATCTTTTACTAGTTAATTTACGTTTAAATGGGAAAAAATGGGTTGTTTGGTCATTCCTTCTAAGGATTTTTATATTTGCACCCAAAATAATCTCATGTTTTACCACTGGTGACTAGGCTCGAAAAGTGAGAGCTTGATGTTCTTCCATTTTTGTATGTGTTCCGGACTCCGTTAGTACTGTCAGGTATATTGTCAATGTTAGATGACCAAAACTATTTCTCGGGTTTGAATCTATTAAGGTTAGTTTCATATTAGGATTAGATTAGATTAGATAGTTGAGTCTCATAATTCTCAATATACCGTAGATGAATGGAGATTAAAAACCGAAGATCGCACGAAGATATCAACGAGAACTTCTGTTAGATCATTGCTTGGTTAAACCCACTGGCGTTGGTATGTTAAGTCAGTTGTAAAATTAGATGCCAAAAGACATTCTTGATTTAGTCCAATAAACTCATTTTCAGTTTAGATTATAAGTAGTAGAGTATGGAATCAAAGTTATCTTTAAAAAATTAGAAATTGGAGACTACACAAAGACATCTATAAAGATTTTCATTAAAGGGTAGTAACGAATACTTAATTCTCTTGTTTATTCGACCTATCTATCTATTGAAACAAAGTTCTAACTTTTTAGAACAATTCATATGAAGGTAAATATACATATGTATACACACGAGAAATGTGAAGTGAACGATCCAAGAATCACTCAATTCCGAGTTATAATGAAGAAGGTATGCGTGATTTACTAAAGCAGGAGTATTTGGCTAAAAGCGGTTCGTGAATAGGAAATAGTACACGAAGCCTCGAACTATTTGCAATAGTTTGTGAACTAAAGAGAAAAAATGTGATGTTAAGTCTATTTTGGTCAAGTTTTTGATGTTCCCATTTCTAGACAAGGTGGATTGAATTCTAAGCAACTTAGCATCGGTTATTCATTATTAAAGGAGGTTTCATGTAGCTACACAAACCATTCGTTGGAAAATTTTGTTTGTGTTACACAAGGTTATTTCCACCTCTTGTTGTTCACAAACAAGAGTGAGACGTTAAAATTTTTACTTTGGGATCCTAAAGCATATGTTGGTAATAATCTTCTTAGATAGTTACGCAACCTGTATTTAGGTGATTATTTATCATAAACCTTAGATTTGATATATCAAGATATCATTAAAATATTTTTATGAGGTAAAATCAATTAGGTTGTGGAACATGTAAAGTTGTAAACCCTAACTATTGAGTAATATCTTCTAAAGAAAACTAGCGTTCTGCTAGAAGATTTATAAGAACAATTCTTAAAGATAATCGGTGTTCTGCTAGGAGTTTTACAAATGCAAGAACACAACTGAAGAAGGTATTACATCTAGTCTGAAATCTGGTAGTAGGCAATTGGTGTAACAACTAAATCATTGTGTGTTCAATATGGACTAGGCCTGGGGTTTTCTGAAAGATTGTAGTTTCCTCGCTAACAATTTTTTTAGTATCTGTGTTATTTCTTTTCCGCATTATATTGTTTTATATTTACAATTGAATATCATAGGTTGTACGTCGTTAAACCTTGATAGTATTAACTCAACTGTAAAGAACTTACAAGACTCGTTCTTGTTGAATTCGTGTCTTGAAATATAAATTACAAGACTTGTTCTTGTTGGAATTCGGTTCGTGTACAGTTAAGGTATATGCTACGTTTATCTTGTTAAAATAATCTTGTATACATTTTCGTAATCAAACGTATAGATTGTACAAGGATTGTCCATATAAGTTCCCGAAAGAAAAGTTGGTGACATACTAGTTACTCTCTCATTTTCAATCGGATCGTAGTAGGCAAACACCGTAATGACCTAATAAGTCTGTGTCCATTGCGATCGGGACTGTAAACATGAATTTGAGCTTGTGTCAACCCTTGGTTCATTTTAGGTACCACCGGGATTTGATGGAATTAATTACTTATGGTGGAAACTATTTATGTGTTCATTCTTACAAGCTCGTGATTTCAATACACAGTGAAAGGTTATACTCGTCCAATAATTAGTGTAAACCGTGTAACCTATGCCAAAGATATTGGTGACTATGAAGCCATTGAAATCAATGTGGTTCGGATAGATTGAATGGTATTATACATGCCATACGCTAATATCTCCAAAATCATGTGACCGCATTGAAACTTCAAAAGAATCTGGGATATCTTGGATATCATAGAGAAAAAAGCAACGCTTCAAAACCTATAGCATCTGATAAGCACATAAACGCAACACAATTATACTCATAACTACATTAACTAGGCATCGTTATTTCGCTAATAAGATTGTTTTGAGTCATTTGTAGGAAATACAAGCAAATGCAGTCATCCTAAGAACAAAAGGCTAAATAAGGATCAAAATGATGTTTACGATGAAAAGATCATATTCTCGCATATATATAATATACTCAACACTACTCACAAATAAAAAAAAGAGTAGCGGAACAAAGAGTTGTTTTCTTTGTTAAATCAATGGGAGGCAAATGAAGTGTTATACTACTCATAGATAAAAAAAAAAAAAAAAAAAAAGAGTGGTGGAACAAAGAGTTGTTTTCTTTGTTAAATCACCTGGGAGGCAAATGTGTTAGGGAAATAAAGGACATGGTGTTGTTGAGCTAAGAGATAATGCACCTACTTGATTTTGGTCGTGAATTAGTGAAGTGTGCCTAGTTGCACTTTCGAAAACTAATAAGACTATTATGCCCATGAGATGAGGGAAATTGATTTCCCCTGTTAAGAACGTGATGATTCCTTATTGGTACTGTATTTTGACCATGTATATATCATTATGACATTTGGTTTAAAACATATCTTTATTGTGTGAACTGGATTTCAGATAACCTATGAAAATTTTAGTATTCACATACTTTGCACCCACTTTCAGTGTGATATGATATTATGATCATATTGTCATAGTGAGGGGTGGTTGAGGGTCTGTTGCTCAACACGTTTTTGCGTGTGTCGTAAAGACAAGTCATAAAATACATACCAAATTCATTTAGTATTGCTCGTTGGTTACAAACTATAACATGGTACAATGAAATTCTTTGTATTTTTGGACTAATGATCTTGAGGCACGACGAGATTGATGTCGCTCTCTATATGGAATGAGTGAATTGAAGGAATAAAAAAGCGAAGGTTCTGGATGCAATAAGGGGACTTCTTCCAATTTTTGGACGGCGGTACTAGAAGGTGGAAGACCGACGTCGGAAGGGAGGCGACTACAGATCTGAGAAGGGAAAGTGGTTTTGAAGTTTTATTTTCCTTGCTAGTTTCAGTTCCATTTTGATTCATTTCTTGCTAGATTTCTGTAACTAGGGTTTGTGTTGAAACTACATGGAGATTAGGTTAATTCAATTGATTTATAGAACATAGACTATTATGATTTGAATAAATCAATTCCATGATTTTATATATCGATTTAATGATGAAATGAGTTGTTGCTTCACCTAGGTTATGTACAATACAGTAACCTACATGCTTAATTTATAGGATTGCAAATATATTTATCTACTTATTCGGATACTCCATGCTTGGGTTGAATCCTTTGATGGGGTATGCTTAGAATAGCCATGTATTATTTGTGGACTTATATTTAGTTTCATATAATTTTTTTACTAATGCAATTTGATGGTACATGCTTGGGTTTATTCTTTCGATGTGCCATGCTTAGGGTGTCCCAGTGATATTTGCGCCTCTAATACATATAATAGGTGATGTCAGTAGGCCGGACAATAAATAATTCATGAATTATGTTTTATTTCAGTAATTGAATAGAAATAGTGGTAGATACTATAATCACTTTGTTACCTTTTTCCGTTGAATTTATTTTACTTTATTAGTTTAGTTTATTTATTTGCTTTATTTATTAAAAAATGTAGATTCATATCTTGATTAGTTAGTCGATTACAAAAATTGGTTACGGTATTTTTCATCGATCCTAGTGGGTTCGACTTAGGTACTTGATGTTGTCTACATTGTAGACGCCGTGCGATTGCAATTATTTTATATATAGGTTAAAATCATATCATTATCTGATTTTTTTAGAGCACTGCTCGGTCAAACTCGCAAGCGTTGCTATCTTAAGCTTGTTTGTCAAGTTTATTTGCCAAAACTATAAGTCTTGATTTCTAGTCTACTTATAGCTAAGTCTCGGATTAGGATATAATGTGTAGTTGAGCTTTAGACTTCACGGCGTTCATCGATTGAAGACGAAGAACTACTAAGGGGAGCTTGTGGAACTTTATCAACAAAAGGTATGTGGAGACTTGAACTCATCTATCACTCGAAGTCTATTTCTATTCTATCTCCTATTTGAGACAAAAGTCGTATGGCCATATAGACTTCGATTATACATATTTGATATTTCGAGCTGAGTTTAACTCGCTTACATATTTCTCAAATATGTGTTGGTAAGATTTCGGTTTAACCTAGTTCATCTTATATTCTTGATTTAAAGTCAAAAGATGATCATGTGAAAATCACCGGGTAACATCTTATATAATTTGTGTGAGACAATCATTTGGTGTAGAATCGAATATTTCGTATTTATCATTCGATCACTTGAAAATGCTTTGAAGCTAATAGTTTGTGTGAGACAAACTATTGTTGTCTTCTAAGAATGTTTCAATGATTGAAATGGGAGTTTAGAACATTTAACCATTAATTGGATATAACACAGTATGCGTACTTGTATGCTAACTGTTGCAAGTTATTCCAAGTACGGGAACCATAGTATGCATACACGTATGCGTACTCGTTTGGTAGTTGAAGTCCAGGAACTTAGGCATACCCGTATGTGTACCGGCGTAAGTTCAAGTCCGGGAATTCAACTAAGTTTGGTGGTGTACGATAGGATGCGTACACGTTCGCATACTGGCGAACTCAGGCGAAGTCCGGCTACTTAGGTATGTGTACATTTTTGCATACTTGAGTGGGTTAAGTTCAAAAATCGGTTTGTTCATACACTAATACATTTATAAAATAAGGAATACAATCTTTTGAAAACCGTGGCTATAATGTTCATGAATTGATTCGAGTGAATCAAAATCGATTTTGCTTCAACTGTGTCTTGTATACTTCTATGAGAATATAAGCAATTGAACAACTCTATAACTAATTTCATTTGAGTCATTTGAACTAGTTGTGTTAAGATGAACAAGATTGATATGAAAGTGTTCATATGGTTAACTTCGTTTAACTATTGTTGAGCCAACAAGGTGTACACGTTTAGGTACGGTTACTCATAAATGAAGTCACTTTTCATTTGTGTATTACAAGCTAAGTTCGATCTAACGGTTGAAAAGATATTAGCTTGAGTCTAATAAGGTTTTCATCTAATGTGAATATTGAATGCTTTGTTACCAAGGTAACTTTGATTGAAAACCCCGATTTGAAGATTATATAAGGGAGAACTCTAGCAACTGGGAAACCTAATCCCCACACCTCATGTGTGATACTAGTTGCAACTAGAGTCGATTCTCCTTTAACCTAGGTTTTTCCTAAAACTATTATGGGTTAATGACTTAAAGATTTCATTGGGATTGTGAAGCTACACCAAACTATTTTCTCTATAGTTGCGTGTTCTGATCTTGCTTTGTTCTATCGTATTGATTAATATCTTCTCTAAGATTTGCTCGAGATTTAATCTCCGATAGGTAAGATAAAAAGTAGTCACAAACATCTTCGTCTCATCGTTTGTGATTCCACATTATTTTGTTTTGCTACCATACGATTAAGATTATTGTGAGGTGATTGATATTATCGTGGATGTTCTTCGGGAATATAAGTACGTTGTATCAATTGGCTCCTGCTCACCTTGATTTATCAAAAGACGGAACAAAACTCATAGGTATTTTTGTGGGAGAAAGATTTATCTATTCAATAGACTTTTCTGTGTGAGATAGTTTGGTTTATCAAGTCTTCGACTTTGGGTCGTAGCAACTCTTAGTTGCGGGTGAGATCAACTAAGGGAATCAAGTGCGTAGAATCCTTGTAGGATTCAGAGGCGTAAGGAACGTGACTGTACCTTGATCAGTGTGAGATTGGTTAGGGATCAATTACATTCCAGTCCGAAGTTAACTTGCAGAGGCTAGTGTCTCGTAGTGGCTTAATACGATATGTTGTTCAAATCCGGACTAATTCCCAGGGTTTTTATGCATTTGTGATTTCCTCGTTAACAAAATTGTTGGTGTCTGTGTTATTTCTTTTCCGCATTATATTTGTTTATATAATTGAAATATCACAGGTTATGCGTAGTTCAATCAATTAGATAATCCAACTTTTGGTTGTTGATATAAATTGATTGACACTTGAACATTGGTCTTTGGTACCGTTCAAGTTGTTTCTCATAATAATCAGGCTCACGGATTCTATCTGTTTGATTTGTTGATTACATTGAGAAACAAAGATACAACTCTTGGATATATTTCCATTGATTGAGTTTGACTGTCTAGTTGATTCTCTTGGAATTATATTGGAGTTTTTCCATACATAGGGTGTGGTTGCTAGACCCCGCTTTTCGTGAAAATCTCCGTATGTCTGATGATGATACCTTTGATTAATTTAACCAAAAATTATCTCATATAGTGAACTCCTCACATTCTTTAGGAAGAATTGTTCTCGAGAAAGACATTGTCTGTAAAATTCTTAAGTATTTACCATACGAGTCTAAAAACCACGCGATCACGGAAGAAAATGATCTTTCACAACTAACAAAGAGTTATTTAGTTGGCAAATTGAAGATTTTTTATAATGAACACCGGTCTGAAAAATAGATAAGTTTTTCTCTTAAAGCTGTCAATAATACTAGTTCCTTTGATGGTAAATTTAGTATGCCTGGCACTTAAGGATGATACTCCAAGACAATTTATAAAAATATTGAGGAACAAGAAGAATACATTTTCTAAAGATACATCATCTCCTTATCATAAGTCTCGAACTTGTGTTTGATGATGATGTCCAATGCTTCAACTGTCTTGGTTTCGGTCATTTATCATCTGTATGCCCTATCGAAGACTACAAGCACCATATATTGCAACTCTTGATGATATGCATGATGACTATTATATAGAGCGTAAAAGGCGCGAGGTTGCATATGCTGGTGGAAAATCTTATCAGGACACATATTCCGACTTTGACGAATACATGTTCCATGAAAAATCTAGTTTCTAATAAACTTTTTAAGGAATGCCATTAGAAACTTTTGGAAATTGAAAATTCCTTATTTAGTAACAAAGTTCAATAATACAAATTTCATATTGAGAATAAAGACATGCAAAAGAAACCTGGTATTGTTAGTGCAAGTGATTGTGTCAAACAAATACGAGGATTTGAAAATGAAATCTCTGAAGGTTGTGATCGAGAGAAGATAGTTCAAGAAAAACTACATAATTTGGAAATGTTGTTTGATATATGATAATCTTGATCATTTTGTTAAAGATTTAGAAGTATATTAACCCATTCAAAATGTGTCTTACATATGTGAATTTGGCAAAAAAAATAATTAAATTGTATCTAAAAACATAGTAATTATTATTATTTTATTTATTTATTTCGATTGGTAAAGAAGAATGCATTAACAAAAATAAAAATAGGAGTACAAGGGAGACCACCTAAGGTGGAATGTGCAAGACAAAAATATATGAAGGAAAGATAAAATAAAAATATGAAGCTCATGGATGTTTAAAATATAAATCTTTTCATTTTACGAACCGATGCCCGAGATTTCACCATATAATTAGTAAGTTATGAGCTATATAAAGAATCTTACGATCAAAGATGTGGTTGTTAGGTTCCAACCAAAATCTCAACATGATAATCGACGATATATGTTTCATAGGTTTATGCATATATCATCTTCCTTATGTGCATGAGATCTTGTTTAAATTAGTTACTACTATAACATGTTTCAAGTTCAAGGAGAGATGGAGTTTAAAATCCATATTTTATACTAATGAGTGTGTAAACACGTCATTTTTATATCTTAATTTATATTTATTAGCTCTTTGTTTTGTACATATTTGATGGTGTTTATAAAGTTTTGCGCTTATTATAAAATAAAGCTCGTTGGACTAAAATGCGGAATACACCTCGTAATATGGAGGAAATGAAGAGATTTGTGATTGAATGTACGCTGAGCCCGAAGGAACAACGACATGGAGAATTATTTTACTGGACCCATTATTTAGATATGAGAGTGTGGTAAACACTGCCACTGCATGTGTAAAAAGTGCGAAGACTTACTTATTCACAACATCATTTGGAAGATATCAATTTTAATGAAAGGGTATTTTCTTTTATGAAGAAAATAAACAAAAAAGATGGAAATAAGAATGTTAGCTAATAAGTCCACATACTTGCCATGTGAGGAATTACATATGCATGGATTTAATATGCTACGTTAATAATATGAAGATTTTTGAGAAATCAATGATGTGTATACAAGCAGATGAAAAATGGGAGTTTATTGTTTTAGTTCAGAAAAATAGTAGTTTAGTTTAGTTTTACTTTATTTCTTTTTTTTTTCTTCTCTTTTGTAATGGAGTAATTCTCTCTACTAAAGCTATAAAAGAAGCCCTACGTATGTAGAGAATTTGAATTAGTTTTTCAATAATAGATCTCTTTGGTCATATATTCCCGATTATAAGTGATAATAATATTTCTTCCCATGTCCTTATGCTTTTGTAGTGATTTTATATATTCTGTTTTAGAAATCATTAAGTGAAGAAAGTTACTAGTATTTTATAAGGAAAATTTATTGGTTGAAACGTTTTATTTTCCAAGGAGTAAATATGATTCCTAAACAAGTCCGACCCATAGAGAAAGTCCCACTTTAGGGCAATAAGGCTCTGGGGCAAAAAATAAATTGTATTGGGTTTTGATGAAAAAGAATCATTTTTAGGGGCTCATCATTGGGACAAGTATGGTGGACTTGTGACGGCCATGCTAATCGCACCAGATGCCCACAACCGGCCACTATTTGCAGCAAAGGAGATCCCTCATTTCTAGTTGGATCAATACTCAAAGTTAGTTTGCTAATTATTTATTTTTAATTTCATCTTTATTTTAATCAACGTATTCATCGACATGGATAAAGTGGAGGATTCTAGTCATAATGTTCGAAAGCCACCTTCAAAACTAATCACAGTTCTCTATATTTATGGTGGAGGTGTCCAAGAAATCATTGCGATTACGATTCTAGCGTTCCATGAAGCTCAACTACAAATAACAAGAATTCTATGAGTAATGCATCGACTGTACTGCATGTTTTCTGTCTCCGTTCGTATACTCAATATCGACCTCATCATTTGTAGCTGATCTTGGTTTCTTTTGTGCAACTAAATGAGAACTGGATGCAAGACTTGTATACTAGTTTGATATCATCAGTGGTAAAAGTACCGGTGGACTTGTGATAGTCATGCTAACAAAACCAGATGCTAATTAACATCGGTGGGAAATCCCTTAGTTCTACTTAGATTATTGCTCAAATATCTTCCCGCAACCGAATCAAGATATATTTAGTTAATAAAACCGTGCGACGAAAGAAATAAAATTATGGGTGCAAAAAAAGTCCTCTTCTGGGCAAAAATAACTCAGATAGGCCCTGTTCCTAAATCTTCTCGAGATATTATGGAGAGTGTTATTGGAAAATGATTAGAATGCTTTCGCCGTGCATCATTGCGCTAGAATCAGAACCTTAGGTTTTTCTTCTTAGTTATTGATTTATTTTATTAGTTTTACTTCATCACTTATCATTTGTTTTAGAGCACTTCATATCATAATAACTAGAACACAATACAACCCGAATTGATCAAGACCATCAAAATCAACTCTTTTAAAGTTATCATCTTCGGAATTAACAAAACAGATCTTAGGGAATTTACAAGATTACTACATACACACCACTTAATGATTTCTTTGTGCCTTTATTTTCATTTTCCTATATACGAGTGGCTTCATCTTTGATGTTGAAACCATAGCCCTCATAAAAAAACCCCAATTTGAGCTTTTAGATTTCTCTCTGCCCTGGTCTTTTTTGTTTCTTCATCCCCTGATCCTTTTTAGGAGCCATATTCAAAAAAATCTACAAGCTACTAAATCAATTGAGTGAAAGAAGATGATGATGAAGAAGAAAAGAAATATATGGAATGTGAGTGAGAGGTGGAATAGATGAATGGTTTCAATTTATAGAGAAATCAAAAAGCACAAGTGGAGCATGTGAAGGTGAGTATTTAAGTAACATAATAATAAGTAGGGTACTAGAAAAGTTAGCCCCAAACACATGTTCATTTTGAAACTGGAGTGAAAACGACCTATAAGTTGGTATCACAGTCTCAACTTAAGTAAGTTGTGTTCCCTAAAAAAGTTAAATTATTTTTTTTATTTTATAAATTTATATAATTGCAAATATTTTCAAAGATAGATATACTTGATGGTGATCCATATCGAAGATGGATATGCTAGTCAACCAACGAAAGTTTAGTAACCTTTAAAATTTTGCTAAAATCTTAACTAAGTTAAGTACGAAATGCAAGGTTATACTACACAATATTGATTATGAATAGAATTCTTGTTGGAAAATGGCTAAACACTTGGAACTTGATATTTCTTTTCTCGTTCAGCTTGATCAACTAGGTAAAACAATAATTATGATCGATAATTATTATTTTTTTTCCTCTAACGTTCTTCATCTGTGCTTGAGAATAATTTGGATTACGCTTTTTTTTTAAGTAAATATAATTTCTTTAACATCTTAGAAAATCCGATTCCATCTTGTGGCAACTGTTAATACCAACAATTTTATCAAATAAACTTCTCTTTTAAAAAGTAAAATAATCTTGGCTCTCTATTTAACTAGTTGAAAGCATAATCATGTGTTGTTAATGAGCTTTTAAATAATAATGTGCATTAACTTATTACCATGCGATTATATAGGATTGAACAAAATGTTAATGCAATACACATCAATTTATTAATGGATATAATCAACACTTAAAAAAACAACATATTAGTGCACACATAATTAATTATAAATGCTTGAGATTAAAAGATAAATAGTATGTTTTGATTCGTTACATGAGGAGAGATGAATGATTAAAATATAAATCATTGTTGCTTCAGGTATGTTAACGTCTAATACTACACACTAAGTTTTCATTCTCAAGCATAGAAAAATATTTTTCATTCTCTGGTAACCAAATTTGAAATTTGTTGATTGGTGGTCTCTTATATAACATAGTATATACTCCATTCCAAAACCCCTATAACATGATTGTTTGTGCAACGCCTTGTTAAGAAACAAGTGGTTGAAGAATTGTACCAAGAAACTCCATAATCCTACCAAAGACTATTACCCCTTTTCTCTCATATCCATCAAATGAAGGACCCCCGTATTCTCTCATGTCCCTCAGATGAAGGACCCCCTTAGCAAATACATCTCTAGAATGTTCAAATTGTCAATACAGATACATTAAATCATACCCCTCTAATACTTCTCCATCCCTCAACAACGCCAATAATTTACACCTCGAATATCTATAGAACCTCCAACAATATTTTTGGCCGATACAATGAAACAATTTTATACTCTTTTTGTTAATAAAGATAATTGAATCTTCTTGAACAATAGGTATAGCTATCCTCCGTAATCGAGGAAGGAACTTGTATTCTCTGTTGATTGGATTGATAAAACAATCATGTTTCCAATCATTGAGACAAAGTGACTGAATAACCCATTAAAGGAACCAAGAACCTAGATTACTCAAGTGTATCAAGTGTGAATTGTATTGATGATAAGTTAACTAGAGGTATTTTTTTAATGGACTCTTGATCAAAAGATAAAATGAAATATATTTACCGACTTTTGTTTTTGTGCTTGTTTGTTTGTAGAGTTTTTGTTGTAACGTGTAATAAAACACTGTTTTAACTTCTTTTTTTTGTCGAACTCATTGGGTGTGATTGAATTTATTGTGAAATTTTTTTTATGTTGATGATCGTTTACTGTTATTCTTTGTACTGCAAGAGTCAATGAATAACTAATAAGTTACAAGCTCATTTGATCTCCATCTTTTCAATGAAGATGTTCTCCACTTAATATGACTTTTTTGTTACTATTAAAATTAAAATTCATTACGAGTAGTTTCCAATTCTAAAACATTTAAAAATAAAGGTACGCTAAAAAGGAATGATTAATTGGGGATAAAAAAACTAATCGGGGATATGTGCCGGCATAGTTTTCAATGAAAACTAAGCATGGTGGATGGATCACTTGGCATTGAAAACCATGCCGGCAGCCTACAATAAAATATCCCCTAATTAATTTTTCTATCCCCCAATTAATCATTCTAAAAAAGGGTTCACATTTCCCACCGTCCTATTGATTAATTTAGTGGATTACTTTTTTTTTATCTCTCCTTTAAAAATCGCTATGTTGTTATTATTTCTCATATTTTCAACGCATAATAAGTTGAAATTTAAAGAGCATCCATAACATTAGTTAAATGAAACATCCTAATAATAAAATGGTTCTGATGTTAGTTTTCGTGTTCCTGTTGAAACTAATGTTACAATAAGGGGAGTATGTGACAAGTGATTTTACAAAGTAGGTCCGACTTGTAGGTGGAAGTGGAAGTGAAAGTGACGGAAAAGAGAAACTAGATTTTGGCATGATTGGTGGTTTTACAAAGTCTCATTAAAGTAAAAATACCCAAGGATATTTAATTTGAGTCTACAAATAATTGTAGCGTTGTGGAAGTGATTGGAGATGCATGGTAGTTTACGTTTAAAAAAACTTTGGATGCAGCTTAGGGTATTGATTTGTTGGATCTCAAAGATGATTTAAACTTGCGCTTCTGCAACATGGTGAAGAATACTTCCTTGATGGAGATTACGTTGTTGGTAACCCTTATGAACTCTTATCAATGGAGCAGGATTGATGGGTTGGTGATGGTCTCGTTAGCAAAGAAAATAGTACCTCCTAAGGTTATGTTTCGTTATGGGAATCACTTCACAATTGAGTGCATACTCGTATGATGCTGCAGCAAAAGGGAGTGAATATCGGTAGTAATTTATGTGTTCTCTCGCAACAATAGTGGTGAATGTCAACAACACTTATTTCTTCATTGCTCGTGGGTTATGAACATTTGAAGCTACTTTATCAATTCTCTTGGAGTTAAATGGGTAACGCTTTGGATATCCCATCTTTGATTCATATTTGGAAATCAATTAAGTTATAGGGTATAAAAAATATGTCTCGACCTCAGATGATATTTTCAATTGTTTAGAGGTGTGGAAAGAAAGAAATGCAAAGGTAAATGGAAGACGGGAAAACAATGGATGATATTAACCATCATTTATATTTATGGTGTGTAGCTGCAGGAAATCCCACAATACACCCAAAGTAGATATCAATGAAGTAACAAAGGTTATTAGGTTACATTTGTGGCTACGGGAGTTAAATATGAAAGACACAAGCAATTTTTGTGGTTAGGTGTATTAACCTATGTCCACTGGGGTAATTTCTCTAAGATTGAAAAATATTACCAAATGCTCGTTGAGGTTACATGAACGCTTTGAATATCTCTCTCTGCTAAGAATCCTAAAAAAATTAACACTCATTATATTATTTACATTTTCTTGGTATAAGCGAAGTAGCTAGTGGATAAAATATCACTTCGCTCAAGTACTTGTTGGTCTTCGGAGTATCCCTTCCCAACAAAATTACTTGTAACGGGGTTTATCCTCGCCTATTGCACACTTCTTCAACAAACATTTGATAACCCTCGCTAGTGATGTCATTGTCATATTATCCTCTGATGAATACTCATTGGCCAATTGTCTCGGTCAAACCGTGGTCCCGACGAACTAAGTTTTCGACTCTGCATTAAATGCACAACTACTCTATTAGAGCACCTCGCTCGGTCGAACTCGCAAGTGTTGTTATCTCAAGCTTGTTGTCAAGTTTAGTTGCCAAAACTATAAGTCTTGATTTCTAGTCTACTTATAGCTAAGTCTCGGACTAGGATAGAAAGTGTATTTGATCTCTAGACTCCATGGCGATCATCATACAAAGACAAAGAACTACTCAAGGAACCGGTGGAACTTTATCGACTAAAAGGTGTGTGGAGACTTGAACTTATCTATCACTCAAAAGTCTATCTACTCTATCTCCTATCTTGAGACAAAAGTCGTATTGCTATATAGACTTTGATTATACACATTTGCAATTTCGAGCTGAGTTTATCTCGCTTATTTATTTCTCGAAATATGTATTAGTAAGCTTTTTCTTTGGCCAAGTTCATATTTACTAGTGACGAAAGTCATATTAAGTTTCAATTACATGAAAAATGCTTTGACGAAAAATAGCTTGTGAACAACAACTATATAACGTCCTCTAAGAATGTTTCAATTATTGAAATGAGAGTTTAGAATATATAACCATGGTCGGATATAAACATTGTGTGATAACTCATACGTGTGTAAGTCTTTATTCCTTGAACCAAAGTATCCGTACTTTGCTACTCAGAAAACCTGAACTAAAGTTAAAAATACCAAAGACGCGTGCGTCTCGTCTAAGTTCACATCCCGGGAATTTCTGCTGGAGTTTGTGAACTGAAAACATACTTATTCCGGGTACTTAAGTTTGTGTACCAGTATGCGTACTTAAGTAGGTTATTTTCTAAAACGATTATTCGTGAACTTAAACTTATATAAACTAAGGAATGCATGTTTGCAAATTGTGGCTATAAAGTTCATGAATCGATTCGAGTGAATCAAATCGTTTTTGCTTCGATTGTGTCTTGTATACTTCTATAAGATCTAAGCATTTGAACAACTCTCTAATAGTTCATTTGAGTCATTTGAACTAGTTATGGTAAAGAAGAATATGGTTGATATGAAAGTGCTCATATGGCTAACCTTTGGTTAACTACTTGTTGAACCAACTAAGTGTACATGTTGGGTAGGGTTACACAAACCTAAATAAACGTGAATTTTATTTGTGTGTAACACACTAAATTTTAAATCTAACGGTTGAAAGATATTAGCTTGAATTTAATCAGGTTTTTCATCCGATCGGTGAATATTGAATGCTTCGTTACCAAGGTAACTTAGATTGCAAACCCTAATTTGAAAGACTATATAAAGGAGAACTCTAGCAACTGGGAAACCTAATCCCCACACCTTCTATGTGATACTAGTTTTATAAGCTAGAGTCGATTCTCCTTTAACCTTAGGTTTCTATCGAGACCCTGTAGGTTAACGACTTGAAGACTTCATTGGGATTGTGAAGCCAGACCCAACTATTTTCTTTGTAGTTGTGTGATCTGATCTTGTTGTTTCTATCATACTAAGTACAATCATAAGATTGGCTTGAGATTGATTTCTCCGATAGGCAAGATTAAAAGAAGTCACAAACATCTTCGTCTCATCGTTTGTGATTCCGCAATATCTTCTTTTCGCTAGTCGATTAAGATTATTGTGAGTTGAATGATAATTCTAGGTTGTTCTTCGGAATATAAGTCCGGGTTATCAATTAGTTCCTGTTTACATTGATTTATCAAAAGACGGAACAAAAACTCGTACGTATTTCTGTGGGAGACAGATTTATCTATTAACGTAGACTTTTCTGTGTGATGCAAATTTGTTTATTAAAGTCTTCGACTTTGGGTCATAACAACTCTTAGTTATGAGTGTGATCAGCTAAGGGAATCAAGTGCGTAGTATCCTGCTGGGATCGAGAGGCGTAAGTAAGCGCGGCTACAACGATCCGGCAAGTTAGTTTGTAGTAGGCTAGTGTCTCATGGCGGCTTAATACGAGTGTGTGTTCGGGCCGGACTAGGTCCTGGGTTTTTCTCGCATTTGTGGTTTCCTCGTTAACAAAACTTCTGGGTGTTTGTGTTATTTCTTTTCCGCGTTATATTTTTGTTATATAATTGAAATATCACAAAGTTGTGCGTTGAATCGATCAATTGGGAAATCCAACCTTTGGTTGTTGATTGAAATTGATTGATCCTTGAACATTGGTCTTTGGTACCGTTCAAGTGATTTCTCTTGTATTCAATTAGACTTGCAGATTTCTATTTGTTTGAGTAAGTATTGAATCGAGAAAGTGAGTTATAACCCTTTGATATACTTTTATTAAGATTGAATCTGACTGTCTAGTTGGTTCTCTTAAAAGTATATTAGAGTTAGTCCACACAGATTGCTAAGCGAAATATTGGGTGTGGTTGTTAGACCCCCATTTTTTTCAATTGGTATCCAAGCAAGCAAACACGTTTAAAGACCTCAGAAGTCTGTGTTTGTAGCGATCTGACTATATGGACATTAAAGTCTCTAGAAACACTCCACCAGGATTAAAAACCAATCGCAGAGAAAGTTCGATAAACTGGTTATTCTCCAGAAAAAGTTGGATGAACAAATCTGGATCAACTCGATCTTCTTTTGCAAAATTGCAATACTTAAGGATTTGAAATCTGTCAAAATTCCCTTGATGGACTTGAATAACTCTAGTTGTTCTTCTATAAATAATAGTCGTAACTCAGATGATAAACAATGTCTAGACTTTGTGAAACCTGATATGACTCAGAACCACTCGGATGAGCTTAAAGATGTTGGTCCATGTTTGTTTTGTGATTCCTTCAATCACTTTCAACATTCATGTATGTCCTTCCGAAAAATTTTAAAAGTTGCAAGTAATCTTCATAAGAAAATCAACAAATGTTTACTTATCTAAAAGGATGTACAAAACTTACAAGAAATCCTAAAACAGAAAGTAGTGTTAGCATGGGAGCTTTTGCTTTAAAATCAACATCACCCTTTCAATGGTTTATTGACAGTGAATGTAGCGACACATGACTGGTGATCTCTCATGGTTTGTTACCTCAAGTGATTATGAAGGAGGTCCTGTAACATTTGGAGATGGGAGTTGCTGCTACATAAGCAAGAAGGGGACGATCAAACTACCCGGCGTATACCTGAAATTCATGACGTAGTATACGTAAAAGGTATGACTGCAAATCTTCTTTCTATTAGTCAAATCTGTGACAAAGGCCATAAAGTTGTCTTCAATTCAAATGGATGTAACATTGTGGACAAAACTGAAAAAGTAATTTCTCAGGGAACTCGTGGTAAAAACAACTGTTATATTCTGAATACTCAGTTCAGTAATTCTTGCAACCTGACTAAGGTAGAATCTACACATCTTTGGCATGAGCGTTTTGGTCACATCAATTATCGTCTTCTAACTAAGATTATTAATAAAGACCTTGTTAGAGGCATTTCCAAAATCAATGCAAAGATTGATGGTGTATGCGGTGCCTGCCAAAAGGGTAAACAAACGAAAGTTCACCATAAATAATCTCGAGATATTCTCATTAAAGCTCCACTTGATTTAATTCATATGGATCTCTTCGGACCCATTCAACAACCCACTGCTAAGTGGGAAACAAGTACGCTTTATCACTTGGGTAGCATTTCTTTCTCATAAGAATGAAACCCTTGATGAATTCAAGATTATTGTTAATAGGATCCAGAACGGACAAGGTCGCAAACTAAAGAAAATTAGAAGCGGCCATGAATCGAATTCAAGGACACCGAAGTGTTTGAATTTTTGTGACAAACTGGGATTATTCAACAATACTCATCACATATTACTCCTCAAGATAATGGGGTTCTTGAAATAAAGAATAAGAATATTCAGAAATGGCCAGGTAATGCTCCATAAAAAAATTACCTTTAAGGTTTTGGGGAGAAGCTGTCTTCACAACATGTTATTTGATTAAACGTGTCTATCTACGGTCAAAAACCCTCAATACTCCTTATGAGTTGTGGTATGGTAGAAAACCCAAATTACACTATCTCTGAGTGTTTGGAAGTAAGTGCTACATACTAAAGATCGAGAATGCAGAGGGGAAATTCGATACTAAAAGTGATGAAGGTATCTTTCTTGGCTATGCCTCTGATAGTCGTGGCTTCCGAGTTTTTAATCTCAGAACCCAGGTTATGATGGAGTCTGTTAATGTTATCATCGATGATATTAGTAATTTTCATCATGATAATCATCCTGTTGAATTGCCTCCAACTGAAACAATTGCGAAAGTCAAAGAAATCCTGAATCAGTTGAAGTTACCCCAATCAATTCTCGATCCTGATATTTCTAATGACGAGGAGAAGATCACTGACCACGCCGCTCCTGTTGAACAAGAACGTGTCACCCCTCGACACCTCTGGGTTCAAAGCAATCATGATCCCAACAATATTATTGGAGGTAAAGATTCTACTTTGCTAAGACAAGAGGACAACTTCAAAATATTTGCAATTTTGGTTGTTATCTTTCACAAGTAAAACCAAGGAATATTGATGAAGCTCTTAGAGACCCCTTTTGGGTGAATGCAATGCATGAAGATTTAAATCAATTTCAAAGACAAGACGTATGGAAACTTGTACCTTTGGCCTCCAATATCAATATTGTTGGTACCAAATGGATATTTAAGAATAAGTCTGATGAATTTGCACTATTGTCGAAATAAAGCCAAACTTGTCGCTCAAGGGTATTCACAAATTGAAGGTATCGATTTTGAAGAAACCTTTGCTCCCGTGGCACGCCTTGAGTCCATTCGTTTGCTTTTAGCTCATGCTTGTTTTCTTAAGGTTAAGTTGTTTCAAATGGACATAAAATCCGCGTTCCTAAATGAAAATTTAAAGGAAGAGGTCTATGTCGCTCAACCTAAGGGTTTTGAAAACCCTGATTTCCTAGATCATGTCCTTAAGCTTAATAAGGCGTTATATGGGTTGAAACAAGCGCCTCGTGCATGGTTCGAAAAACTAACCACATCTCTTCTTAGGAAAGGTTTTTCGAGAGGCAGAGCTGATAAAACCTTGTTTACCAAATGAAGTGGGAAAGATGTTGTCATCGCTCAAGTCTATGTAGATGACATCATCTATGGCTTAACTTCTGAAAAACTTGCAAAAGATTTTCAAGTATCTCTTGGCAAGGAATTTGAAATGAGCAATGTTGGTGAATTAAAGTTCTTTTTAGGATTACAAATTCAACAACCTAAGGATGGAATTTACTTATCTCAAGAAAAATATGCTAAGGATCTTGTTTCAAGGTTCGGCTTGGATAAGTCAACTCCAAAACTGACACCTATGCCCACCACTGGTAAACTACACAGAGATGAGAAAGGAGTAAGCGTAGATCAAAAATTGTATCGATCTATTATTGGTAGCCTTTTATATCTTACAACTACCAGACCTGACATTTCTTTTAGTGTTGGTTGTTGTGCTAGATTTCAGGCTAATCCAAAGGAATCTCATCTTGCAGCTGCAAAAAGGATCATACGTTATGTGAATCACACGTCCGAGTATGGTTTATCTTATACTTTTGATACCAGCACTGACCTTTCTGCGTATTCAGATGTTGATTGGGCAGGATGTGTAGAAGACAAAAAAAGTACATCGGGGTTTCTACTATGTAGGTCTGAATCTTGTGGCATGACATAGCAAGAAACAAAATTCACAATCCTCGTCCTCATGTGAAGTAGAATATATTGCTGCCATCTCATGTTGTACTTAACTTCTATGGATGAAACAAATATTGGTTGATTATGGAATTAATACTGGAGTAATGAAGATCTTCTGTGATAACTCTAGCACGATTTGAATCACTGAGAATACCGTTGAGCACTCAAGAACAAAGCACATTGATATAAAGTACCATTTTATTCGAGATCTCTATGAAAATGGTATCATAAATATGGAATTTGTGCCTTCCGAACAACAGGTTGGTGATATTCTCACCAAGCCACTAGACACTACATTTCAACACTTACAACAGTCTATTGGTGTTGTTTTGGTTCATTAGTTTCCTAAAAACTCTTGCCCCTGTGCTTATCTCGATCTTTTGGGCAATTGAGTTTGGAATCCAGTAAGTGTTTATTTCAATTCTGCATTTGTTTCAGTAAGTTGATTTACTCTGTTAGGTGTTGTTTTTTAAGAAATCCTTCCTTTCTTGTGAAATTAAGGTCACTCTTGTTGCTCTTTCGAGAATGACATTTTATGGGGAGAGTTCTTAATTGAACTTGTGCTTAATTGCCAAATCTTTGTGGGGAGTGCTTGGTGTGGAATATTATAGGGGTTACCTTGTATCATTATAAACTCCTTGATGAAAGCATTTAGCTTCGGCTATATGATTGCATCAAAAAATTTGATATGTATTTTCTTTTGGTCATGAAATGTCTCTATGGAAATTTCATTAGGATCCCACTAGTTTTCGTACCTTTGCCAATATTATTGACAAAAAGGGGGAGAATTAATGTGTAGTTCACACTACAAATACATATGGTTTTCGGATCATTATGTAAGGGGGAGTGGTTTCCATGTGAGATGGAGTATTTACTAAGGGGGGAGTGATACATATCACCATAGTATTGTTGTCGAAGTTGTGATACAATTGAACTTTGATGCTGTGTAATAATACTATGACACTACGTAACAATGATTGAGAATTCTTGTTTTCTCATTGTTATAGCTACGTATTTTCAACAATGATGATGTTAAACTTACAAACTTTGGAATCATTGGAGTACTTGGAAGTGACAAAGATTGCGAGTAATTAATATTGAAGAACCAAGGAGATCAGGCATGTGGAAGAGAAGCTACAAAAGTTTATTTATTTATTTTTGTATTCCATATGTATTGATAGTTTTGTCACTAAAATTGACAAATGGGGAGATTGTTAGAGCACTGCTCGGTCGAACTCGCAAGCGTTGCTATCTCAAGCTTGTTGTCAAGTTTAGTTGCGAAAACTATAAGTCTTGATTTCTAGTCTACTTATAGCTAAGTCTCGGACTAGGATAAAAAGTGTAGTTGAGCTATAGACTCTATGTCAATCATCATACAAAGACGAAGAACTACTCAAGGAACTGGTGGAACTTCATCGACTAAAAGGTATGTGGAGACTTGAACTTATCTATCACTCAAAAAATCTATTTACTCTATCTCCTATCTTGAGACAAAAGTCGTATTGCTATATAGACTTTGATTATACACATTTGCTATTTCGAGCCGAGTTTATCTCGCTTATTTATTTCTCAAAATATGTGTTGGTAAGCTTTTTCTTTGGCCAAGTTCATCTTTACTAGTGATGAAAGTCATATTAAGTTTCAATTACTTGAAAATTGCTTTGACGAAACATTGTGTGATAACTCATACGTGTGTAAGTCCTTATTCCTTGTTACCATGGTTGGATATAAATATTGTGTGATAACTCATATGTGTGTAAGTCCTTATTCCTTGAACCAAAGTATGCGTACTTTGTTGCTCAGGAAAACCGAACTAAAGTCCGTAGTACTGTCGGAAGTTCACATCCCGTGAATTTCTGATGGAATTTGTAAACTGAAAAACAAACTTATTCCGGGTACTTAAGTACGCATACTGGTACGCGGACTTAAGTTGGTTATTTTCTAAAAACGATTATTCGTGAACTTAAACTTATATAAACTAAGGAATGCATGTTTGCAAACCGTGGCTATGAATTTCATGAATCGATTCGAGTGAATCAAATCGTTTTTGCTTCGATTGATTGTGTCTTTTATACTTCTATAAGATCTAAGCGATTGAACAACTCTCTAACTAGTTCATTTGAGTCATTTGAACTAGTTATGGTAAAGAAGAATATGGTTGATATGAAAGTGCTCATATCATATGGCTAATCGTTTGGTTAACTAATCATTGAACCAACTAAGTGTACATGTTTGGGTACGGTTACACAAACCTAAATAAACATGCATTTCATTTGTGTGTAACAAGCTAAGTTTCGATCTAACGGTCGAAAGATATTAGCTTGAATCTAATCAGGTTTTTCATCTAACAGTGAATTTTGAATGCTTTGTTTCCAAGGTAACTTAGATTTCAAACCCCGATTTGAAAGACTAAGTAAAGGAGAACTCTAGCAACTGGGAAACCTAATCCCCACACCTTCTGTGTAATACTAGTTGTATAAGCTAGAGTCAATTCTCCTTTAACCTTAGGTTTCTATCGAGACCTTGTAGGTTAATTAACGACTTGAAGACTTCATTGGGATTTTGAAGACAAACCCAACTATTTTCTTTGTAGTTACGTGATCCGATCTTGCTGTTTCTATCGTACTAAGTACAATCGTAAGATTGGCTTGAGATTGATTTCTCCGATAGGCAAGATTAAAAGAAGTCACAAACATCTTCGTCTCATCGTTTGTGATTCCGCAATATCTTCTTTCGCTAGTCGATTAAGATTATTGTGAGGTGATTGATAATTCTAGGATGTTCTTCGGAAAAATAATTCGGGTTATCAATTGATTCTCGCTCACCTTGATTTATCAAAAGACGGAACAAAAACTCGTAGGTATTTCGTGGGAGGCGATTTATCTATTACCATAGACTTTTCTCGGTGATACAAATTTGTTTATTAAAGTCTTCGACTTTGGGTCGTAGCAACTCTTAGTTGTGGGTAAGATCGCCTAAGGGAATCAAGTGCGTAGTATCCTGCCGGGATCGACGTGAGACGTAAGGAGCGCAACCGTATTCTTGGATCGGTGTGAGATTGATTTGGGTTCAACTACACCTGCACTGGTTAGTTTGTAGTAGGCTAGTGTCTCGTAGCGGCTTAATACAATGTGTGTTCAATCTGGACTAGGTCCCGGTTTTTTCTCGCATTGGCGGTTTCCTCGTTTACAAAACTTCGTGTCCTGTGTTATTTCTTTTCCGCATTATATTTTGTTATATAATTGAAATATCACAAAGTTGTGCGTTGAATCGGTCAATTGGGAAATCCAACCTTTGATTGTTGATTGAAATTGATTGGTCCTTGAACATTGGTCTTTGGTACCGCTCAAGTGATTTCTCGTGTATTCAATTAGACTCGCAGATTTCTATTTGCTTGATTAAGTATTGAATCGAGAAAGTGAGATATAACTCTTTGATATACTTTTATTAAGATTGAGATTGACTGTCTAGTTGATTCTCTTAAAAGTATATTGGAGTTAGTCCATATAGATTGCTAAGAGAAATATTGGGTGTGGTTGTTAGACCCCCGCTTTTTCATACTCATTCAAATTAAACCGCCGATTTTGTTAGTGCTTTCCATGTGTCTTTTATCTTGAACGAAGGATAAATATTTCGTACTCGGAAAAAGTGCTCTGGAGGAATGTATTCAATATTGGTGCTAATATTCAGATTTATCGTATTCATAATCTGTGATCCTTCCTCGTGGTGACATAATTTCGCCCACACACACATGATGCTCTAATAGGGACACCTTTAGTTCTTTCTCTATCGCTTCCGTTCTTCTTCTTCTTCTTCTTCTTCTTCACGGAGGTCTCTTTGACCATTTGATGTGCATAATATACTTTTTTTTTAATATACATTTTTTTTTTAAAATAAAAAAAGGAAAATACGCAGCCCAGCTTTCGAGCGAATCAATTTTCACTCAGATAAAATAGTATCTCTGTTTATGCAAAAGTGTTATTACTAATTTTTTCATTTTAATTTATTTTCCAGAAACAGAGGGAGTAAATAATTCTAAAAACTGAATTCGGAAGTATTTAACCAAGAGAGAGGTGAGAGTTATGACAAAAAATTAGGTTTTCGAGGAGAGAGAAGCTCTGTGAATCGGGGGATCCCATGTTTTAGCTCATCTTTCAAATCGGTTTGAAAACTCTTAATCCTTTTGATAATCTTTCATGTCTTTTTTTAAATTTCTTTACTTTTTTATCTTATTAGGAAATCTAATGAAGATTTGTTTTTCAGTCTCCTAGATTTTCTAGATATTGTGGAATTATCCTTCGTATCTTATTTGATAGTTTTTATTACTCATTAAATATCTTACTAACTCTATCTATGAAGTGGTAGCTCTCTTCTGTGCAGATCTCCATCTTTGTCATTTATGGGTAATCCAGTTGTGGAGTTCAGAATGCTTGATTCTGAATCAAAAGCAGTGGTGCACATCATCCTTGTTGTGATGATTCTTAATAGTAGTACAGTGACATCTCATGTCATAGGAATAATCAACGAATCCAAATCTGAAGATTCTCGTGTTCATCAGGAAGATTTTCTCAATATCAAAAATTGCGGTTTCGAAACTCATCAATGCTCTCCTATAATTTGGCAACATTATGTCCATGATGTCACCCATGCAAAGGTGTCAACTTTTACGTTACTACTTTTATCAATACCATCCTTTTTCAAAAATTATAAATCATATTCTCCTTAAAAACCCTCCTCAATATAGTATTAATTGGGAATATTCCCTGGGTCATAAATGCACATAATTCCCATGCATAAGACGTTCATTGCGAAAAAAATTTCTTTCCTCGCTACTTAAAATACAAAGATTTTCAAAGATAATATCAAGGATTTTGGATCTTCAAATATCTCAGAAAGGCAAGATTTATTCTTTCATCTTTACCATAGAAACCATTCCAATCTTCATATCATTTTCCATAAACCTAAAACTCTCTACTGGTGGAGATTTTTAATTCTTACAATGGCTTCTAATTTAACAAATACCCAAACAAAATCAATCGATTATCAAGACAATTGAGGAATGCTTCTCCGGAGATTCCTAGAGAACGAAGAACGATGAGGTACAGCTCAATAAATCAATGTCATGAATGAGGAATGGTCATATGCTTTGCTTGGAAAACTAATGCATAAGGACAAGATTGAAGTGAGAAATATTAAGGAAGAAATCAATTCCTTATGGAGAAGGTATAGAAACAAACAGATCCGTATCATGGGTCACAATCTTATGTTGGTAAGATTAAATAGTGAAGAAGAACAAGATGAAGTCATCGAGAATGCTCCTTGGATTATTGGTGAAGCTTTATTTTCGTGTGAAAAGTTTGTAGTCGGCACTAAGGCCTCATATTATAACTTCACTCATCAAGTCTTTACTATCCATTTCAAGTACCTAAAACTTGAACATCTCAATAAAGAAGTTGTCGAAGAGGCTATTGGTTTTATGGGAAGGAAAATCAAAGACAAATCCCGAGAATTGTAGACCAAAATATGGTAATACAAAGAAAGCTAGAGTTGAGATGGATCTCAAAAAAATCCACTTCATTGGGGAGGTCAAATGGAAAAATATTTCGAGAGGAGGTTTGGATACGCTTACCATTGGGAGCTGCATCCAAACGAAATATGCGATATGTGTTTTGTTCTTGATCATCAACAAGACAAGTGTGATCATTGGGCATATCTCATATATCTGGACAACTCGAACTCTGCTGAATATCGTGCTATTCTTCAAGAAGAAAGTGAAGTATATGAAGGAAATGATGAACGCAGTCTATCTAATTCTATGTTGGAAGAAATGAAGGAAGAAGAAACCATTGTTGCTAAAGAAGATGAGTCTGCTGATGCTCCAAGAAATTCCAAGAGGATGAGAAACTCGGTTCTAAATGATGAACCAAACATGAACCCACATAATATTCATGTTAATCCTTCAAAAATCCTTGATATCGCCACTTCTACTAGTATGATCGATAATCCAGTGTTCGAGATGGATAATAATAACACAGAATCAATGCAAGCTGAGCCCATAAATGATGACCATGGAGAGACTGCTCAGGTATTTCCTATTATTCTTTCTGAACTATTCTTTCAACTCTTGAACCATCCATTCAGTTACGTTTTTTGTTTTAACATGAAGATTATTGCTTGGAATTTCCAAGGATTTAATGATAAAAACATTAGAGATCACATAAAAAACCTAAATAAAATTCATAATCCTGACATCATCTTTTTACAAGAAACCAAGATTTGTTCTAACAAAATTTTAAGACTTTCAAAATCTCTAAACTTTCCTAATTCATCCTTTGAACCATCCATAGGTTTGTCTGGAGGTCTCCTTCTTCTTTGGAAAGATGGTTTCCATTTTGAACTTTTGCATTCTTCAAAAAATATGTTTCGTTGCATAGTCAAGAATGATCCCTCCAAATCAGAATGACTTCTCTCTTGTATGTATGGGTCTTGTAAACCAACTGAGAAAAAAACTCAATGGGAGTTTATTAAAGAGTTAGGACAAGAAGTGAATGTACCTTGGGTTTTGATAGGTGACTTAAATGTCACTTTCACTGAAGAGGATAGAGATTTTAGGAAAACTGCCTCTAGTTCTAAGTTTCAATATGTTATCCAAAATATCTATGATGCTGGTCTTACTCGATATGAGTTATAATGGGAAATCATTTACCTGGTCAAATAATAAACATGGAATTGGTAAAATAAGATCTAGATTAGATAGAGCTCTAACTAATGATGATTAGTTTTTATTTTTTCCCGATGCTAAATTATCTCACCTTACCCATTATGGTTCTCACCATACCCTTATTATGTTAAGTTTGTATTCTAACAACTTTTGTTCTAGTAGAAACTGGAAATTTTTGCTTGTTGGTTACGAAATTCCTCTTGTAAAAAACAAATTGAGTTAGCTTGGGATAAAGAGGTACAAGGCTCGGCTGCTTACAAACTTAATCAGAAGCTGATTTTTACAAGGAAAAAGCTTTCTTTATGGAATAAAGAGGTCTTTGGTAACATTGATACAAATATCAAGAAACTTCATTCTCAATTGGACTCTCTCCATCATAATTTTGTTGATGTCCATAATTCTTCTTATATTATTCAAGTTGAATCAGAAATTGAAAAATGGGAGGATATCTGTAAAGAGTTCTGGTTGTAGAAGTCTAGAGATACTTTTTTTCAAGGAGGTTGATAGTAACACAAAAGTTCACCATGTTAATGCAAACAAGAGAAGATCGAGAAATAAAATTGATGCCTTGAAAAATAATGATGGTCAATGGGTTTCTGATAGAGATTCTCTTTCTTCTCCACTTATTGAGCATTTTCAAAGTATTAGTTCCACAACTAATCCAGTCATCAGCGAAGAATTAATCAGCAATGTTCAAGAAGTGATCACACAAGCAAATAATGATCGTCTAGTTGAAATCCCTTCAAAAAATAAATTTTCGATACTCTTAAAAGTATGGAACCATGGAAAGCTCCAGGTCCCTACGGCTTTCCACCAGGATTCTACCAGACGCAATGGGAGACAATTAAGTGCGAAGTTGTGCAAATGGTTCAATTTTTTTTTCTCACAGCTATATCAAGAAAGAGTATTAATAAAACTAGGATTATGCTTGTGCCTAAGGTTAAAACTCCATCTTCTCCATCGGATTATAGACCAATTGCCCTATGTAACACGTCCTATAAAATAATCTCAAAACTAATGGCCAGAAGATTGAAGACAATACTAAACAAGGTAATTTCGCCACTTCAGTCAACTTATGTTCCGGGTCGTTTGATCTCTGATAATATTTCTTTGGCACATGAGATTATGCATACTTTGAAGCGAAAGAAAAAGGGTACCAGTCATCTCGCATTGAAGTTGGATATGTCGAAAGCCTTTGACATGCTTGAGTGGAATTTTCTGATGGCAGTTATGAAGAAAATGGGTTTTGGTGTGCAGTGGTGCTCATTAATACACCAATGCATAAGTACTACGTAAATCTCTAGGTTCTTAATGGAGCTCCTTGCACTTCTTTTCATCCTTCAAGAGGAATTTGTTAGGGTGATCCCATTTTACCTTACTTGTTTATCATAGCTATGGAGGCTTTCTCACGAGCAATGGTAGCTATTGAACATGCCAAACGAATCAAGGGTATTAAAATATCAAGGAGATCACCACAAATAAGTTATCTACTATTCGCGGATGACTGTTTAATCTTTGTTCATGCCAACTTGGAAAATATTTGTCAACTGCAACACATTTTAAAGGTATTCTCTTCATCTTCAAGGCAATTACTTAATTACCAAAAGTCAAGTATATCTTTCAGTAAAAACTTGAGTCAGGGAGCTTATAAGGATATTATTAATCTTCTTCAAGTAAAACCAATGGATCAAAATGAAAGGTATCTTGGAGTTCCATTATTTCTTGGTAAGAAAAAGAGAGTTTCTTTTAATTATCTCATTGACAATATGCTTCGTAGATTATCAAAATGGAATGGAAAACTGTAATCTCGGGCGAGGCAGATCTGTCATGGTAAAACATGTCCTAAATACAATTCCTCTCCATCGATGAACTCCTTCAAGCTTCCTAAGAAACTATCAAGAAAATGAACTCTATTCAGTTGAGGTTCTGGTGGAATAAAGCACCAAAAAAGGGGTTTTTCCTTACCTCTTTTAAGAGTATATGCAGAACATACTCGGATGGAGGCCTTAACTTCGGAGACCTTCAATGTTTTAATCACGCACTTCCTCGCAAAGACTGCCTGGAGATTGTGTACGGTTGAAGATACAGTGTGGTTAAATTCAATGCAAGCTAAATACTTCAAGAGTTCATCTCCCCTTCATTGCACAAAGAAAAAGACTCTACATGGTGTTGGAAGAGTATCAATACTGAGTTTGAATTCATAAAAAGGCATAGTTTTTGGTCTTTAGGTAATGGTGAAAAAATTCAAATTTGGAAAGATAAGTTGGTTGTTGGTTTGGATATTATTCCAGTCCCTTCTTCTGAAACTACTACTTCCCAAGAGTTTTCTCGTGTTTCGAGCTCACTGATCCTATTAACAAGTGTTGGAAGTCTCTGCTCATAAATGACCTCTTTGATAGCAACACCGCCTCTTTAATTCTCAATATGGGAATACCTAAAAGCAACAAAGATAAGCTCGTCTTGACTCTTACGAAAGATGAAATTTTTACGGTGAAGTCTGCCATCTATTATGATCTCTATAACCACAAGTTTCATCAAGGAGTAAACACGTCTCAAGATCCTCGGAATTCACATTGGAAGAAGATCTCGGTCAATCAATGCTATCCCAAGAATTAAGCTCTTCATCTGGAAGTGTGTGATGATATTCTTCCTTCATGAAAGAATGAATAGAAATTTTAAAACAAGATATTAAGTGCAACGGTGCAAAGCGCAGATGAAACTAGTTTACACATGCTCTTGTATTGTCCTTTCGCAAGATCCATCCGGTTTAATATGGTCAGGCTACGTATGTAATGAAGGACAATTTCATAGTCTAAAGGACTGGATTCTTAGTTGGTTCGAAGATGGTGATACTATGGTTAGTAAGATGGATGTTATTTCCTGGCACTTATGGAAGTGCAGATGTGACCTGGTCTTCAGCAGTAAACATACTACCATACAACAACTCACTCTACAACTCAACCATTTCCTAAATTTTTTTGCTAGTGTTACCGGTGGACACTAACAGATCTTCCTCACCCTCTATTATTCCTAAGTGGTTACCTCCTAAGGATGATTTTGTTAAGATAAATTGTGATGCTTCTTACCACCCTTATATTAAAAATGGTGGATATGGTCTAATAATAAGGAATTTTGCAAAATTAGCTTTAAGATGTAGGAATTTTCGCAATGCTCAAGGCTCAGAATTCCTGGAGTATGTAGCAGTCTTGGACGCCGTGGAGTGGGCTATTTCTCGTGGATTTAAGAAGATAGTGTTGGAGACAGATTACTAGCCGCTAGTTTCAACCATTCTTGAAAAGGGTCACTTATTCCTTGGGAAGCTAGAGGCATTGTGGAAGATACTCAAGCTTTATTAGGACATTTAGATAACTGGAATTGTATGCACTCAGATAGAATAGCAAATAAGTGTGCGGATGAATTAGCTAAGTATGTCCGTAAAGAGGGCGTGTCTGGTGTTGGCTTAACCAATTCCCTGAGTTCTTAAAGTCTTTTATTATGTCAGATGCTGAACTACTTTCAACTTAATATAATTTCTTTTTGCATCAAAAAAAAAAAAAAACCCAAGAGAGAGGCGTGTTTAGTCCACTTGCCTTCGGCTGTATAATCTTGGAGCAGAGACTCGGTACCGACCTCAAATACGACAGTCAGGCTGGCCGATTGGGCTTGGCCGTTTCGATTTCGTTAGCCAAGTTAAAGTTAGTCTGTCTTTTTTTTTTTTTTTTTACTCAAATAAAATTAAATAAACGAAAACTGTACATGGACTAGATTAAACTAGCGCTAGCCGTTAGGCCACCAAAAGTCTAACCTACTTGAAGCGAAAATAAACCTCTCCAGGCCACTCTACATATAGAAGAAAGCCCGGCCTACCCTCATAGAACTCAAAAATATCTTCAGTTAACAAACATGCTTGTTTGGCCAAAGCATCAGCTGAAAAATTGACTTCCCTATAATTATGAACATAACAAATGTTGTCATAGAAGCTCTTCGCAATCTTCCACTTCGTAACTAGCTGCCAGTGCAACTCATCCTTCTGAAAGGCTTGAATGCAACTCATCGAATATGAACGAATGCAAAGGTTTTTGAGATTCCACCTTTTTGCTAAAGATCGCTCCATAAATAACAAGACATACTTCAAGAAAATAGTTGGTTTGAAAACCAAGACAAACAAAGAACTCTAAGAACAATTTGAATTAGCGTCTCTAAAAGTGATACCAACTCCACTTGACCGGGCGTGAAGCACCATCACAACAAATCATTATTTCACCAGGAGTGGGAGGAAACCAACTAACATCTTTTGGTGTTGAAAACTTGCTCGATCTATGTTGCACCCTGAAATAATTCAAGATGCGAAAATCTTCTTGCGTATTATAGATATGGCCCTTCATTCTAATAGAGAGTTATCACGAATAACCCGATAGACTCGCCTTTGAAACCTAGCCAATGCATCTTAAAATCCTCAAAATACACCTTATTGCACATCTTCCACAATTCCGTGACAATTGCCGTTTAGCATCTAGCCACAAATCTTTATCATCCTCGTCTCGGCCTTTGGCAGCCTTGTAAGAGTCCACCAAATCTTCATTGGGTCGCAGATTAAAGATTGATGCCGCCCAAGCCCAAATTCTCTCAGCAACTCTGCAATGCCAAGTGATATGGCTCATAGAGTAAAGTTAGTCTATCACTCACTGCCTTCGAGGAAGTTCTTCTTTTTCTTCTCCGAAAACAAATCTCTCAAAACAAAACCCGCGCCATATACCAAAACCCCACCCCTTTCTTCTTCCTCAAAACAAAGCGAAAGAGAGTACCAGACAGATTATGGGAACATCGGTTCAAGTAACACCACTCAGTGGTGTTTACAACGAAACCCTCTATCTTACCTGGTCTCAATCGATGGTTTTAACATCTTAATCGATTGTGGTTGGAATGATGCTTTCGATACCTCTCTTCTTAAACCCCTTTCCAGGTTTGTCTTCCAATTCTAACTGATTTTACTGTATTTTGTTGAGTAATGTAGTTAATTTTGGTGCCCTAATTGCTGTAATTCTTCTTATTTCATTCCCTGTGTATATTTGTTTATCTGATATTTTGATTTCATGATAAAATTAGGGTTTGTGGTGGAAGTTAGAGTTGGGTTTGATTAGGTTTAATAGAGAGTGAATGTGTGATTCTAGGTCTGGAGTTCTTGATTGATTTAAGTAAAATGATGTGTGTGATTAACAATGTGGGAAAATTTTGGAACCCTAGTGTTAACAATTCAATCAGCCAAAAATGTAGAAGCAATTGAATATCTTTTTGTTCCGATTTCTGCATTTGAGTCAAACATCATGTAGGGGCAACTAATACTTCATTGTATTGGCTGTCTTAGTTTGTAAACTCGAACAACATGTGACTTGGTACTTGCATGATAACTAGTGAGGCTGTATGTTGTTATTGTTGTTTTTGTTAGTTTATATCCTTCTCTTGTTAAATATATGTTTGCTTTGATATTTGAATGACAAGGTTTGCTTTGCAGTGTAGCTTCCACAGTAGATGCTGTTCTGTTATCACATTCAGATACACTGCATCTCGGTGCTTTACCATATGCCAAGCAGCATCTTGGACTCACTGCTCAAGTTTATTCAACTGATCCTGTTCATAGACTAGGACTTTTGACGATGTATGATCACTATTATTCACAAAAGGTGACATTTCTTTCACCTTGGTGTTCTCTGTAGGATTTTAAAATGCGTGACATTATGTATGTATCCTGAATTTTCACAAAGGGACTGCTGTCTATTCTCATAGACAGAACTAGTTGGGTAGCCATACCTTCATAAACTAAGTTTTGTTGCTGCTCCTGCGTTAGCAAACATTAGAGGTCATATAATGGAATCTATTAGTAGTCCACCTCTATTTGCTTTCAAGGCCTATTCTTCTTCTTCTTCTTCTTGTGACGTTTACATCTTTCTGCGACTATGTCCTTTTATAATATGTACTTATCAGTCTGAAGCTGAAATATTTGTCAGTTGTTTCCAACTTAATTTTCAAGTGATTGTGGTAAAAGTTTCTATTTTCTCACATTATTTTTTGTTTGTGCTGCAGCAAGTTTCAGATTTTGACTTGTTTTCTCTGGATGACATTGATTTCGCTTTTCAAAGCATCGAGACACTAAAATATTCTCAGAATCATCACCTGACTGGTAGGCAATTTCACTCTCGCTTTTCTTTGACCTAGTCTCGTGAAACACAATGTGCTACCTAGTTGTTTGTTTCCCTAGATCGGCATGTCTCATACCCATCATATCCATGCAAGTGTAACCAATTTCTAGCATGGGCAACACTCACTTTTAATAAGAATCAGGGATGCGCTATATGAAAATCTTGAGCTATGTTTAAGATTTCTTTTTTACATAAAAGTAATGCTGTATTTATTTTTATCGTTGCTGTGTGTCTTTGTCTTGATTTTTTCACCATAAACCTTAATAGGTAAAGGAGAAGGAATTGTTATTGCTCCTCATGTAGCGGGGCATCTATTGGGCGGTACTGTCTGGAAAATAACAAAAGATGGGGAGGATATAATATACGCCGTAGACTTCAATCATCGTAAAGAAAGGTTCTAGGCGACTTTCCTACCAATTAATTACAGAATTTTTTGGAGCTGTATCTATCTGGTGAATTCTTGAGAAGGGATTAAAGAGCTTACTTTTTATTTTTTCTGGTGGTTTACCAGTCACTTGAATGGAACTGTCTTAGAGACATTTGTGCGGCCTGCCGTTCTGATAACCGATGCTTACAATGCTTTGAACAGTCAGGATCCTAGAACCAGAATTGAGAAAGGTTTCTTAGGTATTCTTCTCGCATGATTTGATGTTCATTATTTCCATATCATCTTACATTGTTTTCAGTTTATTACACCTTATTGTTTTAACATTTTAGAAGGTTTCCAATCCCTTATGTGCGAGTTATTTTTGGAGTCATATACTTGTTAGGACATGTGTTAAGACCTTTTTGTGATTATTTTTTTGTTTTTCTATTTCTTTTAGGTAAAATTAAGAATACCCTAGAAGGAGGTGAAATATACTGCTTCCTGTTGATTCAGCAGGGCGGGTTTTGGAACTTCTTTTGGTTATGGAACAGGTAGGGTCAGATCAATTTTGTAAATGTTGTTAATCGCCTTAACTATTTGTGGACACTGACGATCTTATGTTTTCTGATATGCAGTTTTGGGCACAGAATCATCTGCCTTACCCTATTTATTTTCTTACATATGTTTCTTCGAGTACAATTGAGTATGCAAAGAGCTTCCTTGAGTGGATGAGTGACACAATTGCGAAGTCTTTTGAAGACACACGTGACAATGCTTTTCTTTTTGAAGTAAGTAGTTCAGAACACATCATATGTGGTGATTTTGTTCTGCTTATACTGTTATACATGTTTCCTTTTGTCCTTCTTTTCCCATATGCACTTAAGTTTTCTATTTTTTTCTTCTTACCGTTATTGTAAAATGAAGTTGAACATCCGAGTTGCTTTTCATATATAAGAATGATCATTTAAGGGGTTGCCTAAGTACATAAGTTTAAGAACTCTTTTTAAAATCTTGTTTGAATCACCAGCATATAAATCACTAACTCCAAATTGATTCAGGCATGTTACACTCATGATCAACAAGAGTGAGCTGGAGAAAGTACCAGAAGGCCCAAAAGTAAGATGCCTAGTTTTCATGAAACTGTACTTTTTTTTGTATTACTTATTTTTTGGGATGAAGTTGACTGATACTCTTATGATCATTTAGGTTGTTTTAGCTTCAATGGCCAGCTTGAAGTGGGATCTTCTCATGATATATTTGCTGAATGGGCAACTGATGTCAAGAATCTTGTTCTATTTACAGAGAGAGGGCAGGTATGTTCAATATTCTACCCTGACTGGTTAAGTTTGTTGATTTATAACCTATTTACAGTTTCATCAGAGTATTTTAGACTTCTGTATTGTTCAAAAGAAGAAATCTGGGAAACTTTTATCCATTTGAATTAGGCTTAAGCACCATCAATCAATAATAGTAACTAGTAAATTTTATTTTCAAAAACTGGTTTATAACGTCTGTGTTTAAGTAACAGTTTACTTGGTAACATGCAAGTTTTTATTTTTCATATGGCATGCATAGATCTGGCTTTTGTTTAGTCTTTCCTGTGCTCTGGATAATTTTTATTTATTCTGAGACCCCAGTTACCAACTTCAAATGTAGTTCGGAACATTAGCTCGAATGCTTCAGGCAGATCCACCTCCTAGAGCTGTAAAGATCACTATGCGCAATAGGGTTCCACTGGTAGGGGAAGAGTTAGTAGCTTTTGAAGAAGAGCAAAACCGAATAAAGAAGGAAGAAGCATTAAAAGCTAGTGTAAGCAAAGAGGAGGATATTAAAGCATCTAATGGATCTGATGTTAAAGATGATGATCCAATGGTCATTGATGCATCTAATGCTCCTGCATCATCCGAGGGTATGTTTTTCACTTATTTTCGCTGTTGATTATTCCAGGATTTTTTTTATGATATATATATTCCATGCTATGTTTTCTATAGCAAGTCTAATTTTTTATTTCCTATAAAACAGGTTCTTTTTCCTTGTTAGTTTATGGTAAAACTGCATATAAAATAACGGGTCCTCACCCTTCATATAGTTCTTAGTATACCTGTTTTGGGTCTTTATGTTCTGTATATTAAGAGCTTGATGTATATTCATTATAAGGAGGAGTTCAATATTTAATATGATTACTCTCTACGTTCAATGTAATTTTCAGCTGATTTGTGTGATATAACGATATAATACTGTATAAGTTCCTGGTCTTAGTTATGTTCTGATTTACCTTTCAGTGACTGTACCACATGGAGGCGCTCATCGAGATATCTTCATTGATGGATTGTTCCTTCTTCTACAAGTGTAGCTCAATGTTTCCTTTTTATGAAAACTCTTCTGAATGGGATGATTTTGGTGAGATCATTAACCCCGATGACTATGTAGTCAAGGAAGAGGACATGGATCTTATGTCAATACATGTAAGTATTACATGTACATTCACTGCTTTCTCAGAATGTTTGTTATTGGTTCTCCTTTCTTTTTCCTTTTCATGATGTCATTATGTAACCACTTCAAATTTTAGGTAGCTCACCTAAATTTTGTTCATCTTAACTGTGTACCTTAATTTTTCTTCCGTTTCCCATAACAATGTCTCTTGAAATCTTGTAATTTGGAGTTCAGTTGTATTAGAATAAGACGGAGGCGTCTTAAAGCTGCTAATTAACAGAAATTGTCTTTGCAAGTTGCAAAACTGCCAGTTCTTAGTGTGCTTATGCAAATTATCTTTGCGTAAAAAGATGTGTATGTAAAGATGCTTACCAGAAATCTGGCTTTTATGCTTGATAATGGTCTGCTTTTAAGAGTTTTGAAAGTCAAAATTCTTAATTTGCATGCTTTATGTCTTAATAGCTTTCAAAGAGACATTGCGATTGTATGGAATTTTGGATTGTGTGTATGTGCTTTCAACTTTGTTGAATGTATGTTGTGTTTCATACATCTTCTTTTTCAGGTTGGGGGAGATCTGGATGGAAAACTTGATGAAGTAGCTGCTAACTTGATACTTGATTCAAGACCTTCAAAAATTGTTTCAAATGAATTTACGGTATGTCATAACTCCCTACAGGTGCTTTTTTTTTTTAAAAGCTGCGTGTGATATAAGTTCATTATTTAACATATTTGTATAAACAAATTGTCTTATTTTATTGATTGCTATGTAAGGCATGCTATATGTAAGAAATAGAAGTATAAGTATAAAAGAGAGTATAACAGGGTTCAGTAGTTTGGATTACTTGCTGCTTTCATCTGGCTGTCACACCAAAATGGTTGTGTAGGTAAATCACAGACCGATGGCTTTAGTAGTTAAGACCTTTTGGTCTAATCCACTTGAAAAGACTTTTATTTATATCCTTTAATCCTTACTGAGTCCCCAGTCTCCGCCTATGTTGTCTTTCTTAATCGCAATATTGGCATGTTTACAACTCCCTTGTTTCAGGTGCAAGTGAAGTGCTCATTGGCTTACATGGACTTGAGGGTCGTTCAGATGGCCGGTCTATTAAATCAATTCTTGCCCATGTCGCTCCCCTGAAACTTGTATGTCACTACTGCTTTTATGTTATTGACAGACTGTTTGCGTATTATGAAATTGCTTACTTTTGGTTTAACTAATTTTGGACTTCTTTCAACTCGTTGAATTACTATGATGTATTTCTTAATGAAATTAGCCAAATAACTTTTCACCTCTTGAAGAACACATAGGGTGTGAAATTACTGATCGGTCATCGTTTTTCTTTTGGATAGGTTTTGGTACACGGATCAGCAGAGGCTACTGAGCATTTAAAGCAGCATTGCTTGAAGAATGTGTGTCCCCACGTCTATGCTCCCAGGTTGGAGAAACAATTGATGTCACCTCGGATTTGTGTGCTTACAAGGTGACCAGAAATGCCTGGGTTTGATATTATTCTGGACATGAAATGTTTTATCACCTTGATTGATTTAGTTTATTCTTTTTCTTAATCACAGGTGCAACTTTCTGAGAAACTGATGAGTAAAGTACTATTTAAAAAGGTAAGCATTTCAGTGTCCCTGTCTTATACATGTCAATCGAAATTTCAATGGTATAAGCTAATCAGTAAAGCATGTATTACATTTGATCTCTTCCTTTGTCAAACTGCTTTATAATCAGTTGTTGGTGGAATAAGTGATTTAGGGATGTGGGAGGAGGTCATAATTAGGAGAAACTGAAGGTAGCTAGTTACCAGGTCAGTTTAAACCTCAGAGTGAATAAACATGTAAAGGATAGAGCCTCAAGTGATCTGTAGTCTGGAATTTGAAAGATGAACACAGTGAAATGTTCCATATAATGGAAAACGGAAACAGAAGTGACCCAAAAGTAGTTTGTGTTGATAGTTTTCTCAAGGGTGCTAAACCTGAATTTCAAGGTTCTAGAACATTTGTTATCAATATCCATGCTGTTATTTTTGTTTGGTTTGGTTTACTTATTCGACATATCATCACAGCTTGGAGACCACGAGGTAGCTTGGATTGATTCTGGGGTAGAGATGACCGAAACAGAAATGCTGTCTCTACGTCCTATCTCAACTGCACCTCCGCCTCATAAATCTGTTTTTGTTGGTGACTTAAAACTAGCAGATTTCAAGCAGTTCCTTGCAAGCAAAGGAGTCCAGGTAATGGATTTTTCTGCATTACTTTTTTTCTTAAGAAAAGATTCATCACATCATAACAGTTCAGTTCTAACTGACTGGCATGCTGTTAGGCTTAATTATGTATTTGTTAAACGTTCTAAAACCTATTTTCTATTACTCTATACATCGAGAGATCAAACCATAGCAAGGATGTTAGTTTAACATGGCATAAGCTAATATACAGCAAACTGTTATTTCAGGTTGAGTTTTCTGGGGGTGCTTTGCGATGTGGGGAGTATGTTACACTGCGCAAGGTTGAGATGCTACCCAAAAGGTTATTTCTTATCCCCGCCTCTCTTTTTAAAGCCACACTTCAATATGCTTGAAGCTGCAATTCATTTCCTAAACATTGTTTGTGCATTCACTCATTATTCTGAATATTGTTTCGTTTTTCAGGGTGGTACAGGCGGTACTCAACAAGTGATTATCGAAGGTCCCTTAAGTGAAGAATATTACCAAATTCGTGATTATCTCTATTCACAGTTCTATTTGCTATGAAAGTGATAAATGAAACCCTCCTGCTTTTGATATATGTCCATCTGTACGAGTGACAACAGAAGTTCGGTCAAGATATTTGGATACTGTATCAAACTATGTAAAATTCGATCAGAGATACAGATATATAGAGAAAAATTTGTAGCTCACATCTTTGCAGTTCCAGTATTTGTTCCACTTTTGTAATATGAATGAAACGGTGCAACCTGGATTGACTAGTTCTTAAATTAGAGAAATATTTTCTTTTCTTCAGTGTGGAAACTCGAGTCAGACATGGCCTGGTCAACCAGGTTAGGAGGAAACTACATAACTGGCATAGTGCTTTAACCTTACAACCATTCATGCATCATCTACATGATCTAACATTTCCCCCAGTCAGAAAATTTAACAAGAGCAAGCCATAAACACTACCTAAGTCAGCTAATTGAATCTCAGCTGAATCAAAGTTTAGATGGACTATGAGCCAACTAAGTGCCAATTTTCTTCCATAATAAGGGCCCGTAGGCCCGACCAAATAGAACTGTTATCGACATGTCTCTCGTGTCATTTGGCATGTTAGGTGAAAGTGGGTCCCACTCAACTCCGAATCACGGAACCAGAAACTACAACGCACACGTGTCGAATCATGATTAGCTGAGTTAGGTAAATCGAAATACACATCAAAACACCATATCAAACAAATGAGAATAAGTAAAAAGATAGAGAAGAAAAGAATCAACAGAAAGGAGAAAAAAAAAATCCAAAATCCCACCATTTTTTTCAATGATTTTTCAAATAAAAACCCTAGAAATTCTCTGATTATTATTTGATTCATCAAATCATCATCACCAATGGCGTTTGCTAGTACTAGTATAGCATCATCATCACCAAATTCATTTCAGCTTAGATTAATCCAATGTAGAAAACAATCCTCTTTTACTTCTCCTTCACAGTTGTTGTTTTTCCGTACACATTCAAGAAGAAGATATCATCATCATAGGATTAGGTTGTGTGCTGCTTCATCCTCTTCCGCGTCTTCTTCAACTGGGAAAACAGGTGAAGAGAGTAAAAATGAAAAGAATCCGGGGAATTCATGGATGGAAAATTCTCCATCTGGATGGTTTGGTGGTGTTGATTCTAATGATAATGGTGATAGTTCAGAGCCTAAGAGGAATTATGGAGGTAAGTGAAGTTAAATTCATAAGTTTATTAGTTTGATTTTTATTTGAGGTTAATTTTTAGGTTTAATTGTTTGCATGATTGTTTAGTTGTTAATTTGGGGTTAAAATTGGCTTGGTGAGTTATCAGGAGGCAATTGCTCCTGGTTTATGATGGCTGTGAGACTTGTAAAGTATTTGGATTTGCTTGAGACTTGGAGGGAGTGAGGAATTAGTAGAAGTGGAAATGAGAGTAGGGTTTAATATGTATGTATAAGGATAGTAGTTGGGGAATTTGATGGAAGTTAAGCAACAATTAGTATTGTTTTCCTCTAAGATATCCCCTTTATGAAGGTATAAGTTTTGAAATTTCTCTTGAGTATCAGATAGCGAAAATTATCATCTTGATGATAGTTAGGGATTAGAAACCAATTTTGTTAACTCTCAGTTCACGAGTTATGGTCAAGTGGGTACCTTAGTTGCTGATTACTGCATTCGTATCGTTATGAAAATTCTGTAGACTTCTCAAGACAAGTATTTTAAATGTAAATGGTAATATGATATCATTGTTAGCACGACATCTCAGCATACAGGAGATGATCAATCATCTGTTAGATTCCTGTGTCCAAGTCATAGCAGGGAACTCAGTTTATCATTCAAACTTCGGTATAGTTAAACTAATGACAGATGTATGTTCACATATAACTTGTCACAAAAGAAGGCCGAATGATATGGGAAAGTTGATGCTTTGATTGAATCATGACTGTAAAACCTGACTTTCTAGTGATGGAAAATGATTGTTAATTTGTATTGACTGTTACTTGTTTTTGTAATTCTAGGACATATAGTTTTTGGTGAAGTTATGACACTTCTTTAGTATTGTACTCTCAGGGTTTGTAAAAAGCAGGAGTAGCCGGAGTGGTTCTTGCTGCTGGGTTGGCATTTGCATCTGTTTTGCTAAGCAAGAGGAATGCCCTGGTACGTGGTTGTTGTTCTGTGGTTCTATCTCATCATTAGGACTTAAGACTGCCAAAGCATATATCTAAATATTATGGTTTCAACAGGACCAAAACAGCAGATACAGATGGAACCTGTAACGACGCAGAACGAATTGTTGCTGGCTTCAGATGATCAAACTGATAAAGTCGATCAGGTTACAGTCGACGAAAGTTTGGTGAGGACAGATGAAGGATACTTGCAGAATCACGACCTTGAAGACAAGACAGGTACATACAAGGTTTCTTCTACATCTCCAGAAATTACAGATGACATTTCTGAAAGCAAACCTAATGACAGTAAGGTTCCAGAGACCTCATTGATAACAGATGCTCGAACCTGCCTCCACTGATGTTGATGCCAATAGTTCTTCCAGCCAAGAAGATTTGAAATCCAAATCGTTTCAATGATATTTCAGTAGAAACTAACACCTCTGATTCAGATCCAATCTTAAGTGAGTATCCTGGATCCCCTGTTGACTCAAAAGGTTCAGGGGACCCGATTGATACTGGCTCACCAGAATTACTTACTGAACCCAAAGAAAGCCCTTCCAACCTTTCTAGTCCAGCTATTCCTGAATCTAATTCTACAAATCTTGAAACGGACCAGCAAGAGGGGACTTCTGACTCGAGCCAAATAAAAAATTCTGAGCTTCCTCTGGATTTTTCCTCTGGTTCTGATGGTCAAACCTCCAGTGATCCTCTAGGTTTAGATAGCTTAATCAATTCAGAGTCGGTTCAGAATCTAGTTTCCCATGCTGAGTCCAAGGATGTTATGGAGACTGTGTCCCCTACTTCAGCTGGAGAAGATTTGAACCTCAGCGAAACGTTGCAGAAACCAGGAGAAGAGATCTCTCACTTAGAAAAGCTTAATTTAAATGAAAATGAATCGCCTTTGACCAACCCTACCTCAATATTAGCCGATCCGTTTCCCAAAGAACCAGATACTAGTAACGAGCTTGAAAAAGTGGTTCATTTTCTCAGCTGCCACTGCCTGAGAATTCATTCTCTTCTGCTGGTATACCTGCTCCATCTTTGGTTTCTGCAGCTCTACAGGTTCCTCCTGGAAAGGTTTTGGTTCCTGCAGTTGTTGACCAAGTTCAGGGGCAGGCGCTGGCGGCATTGCAAGTTTTGAAGGTACTTTTCTTTTCTCACTTCTCAGGCAATCGAGACTTGGTAGGTGTGTTTAGCAGTTGATATCTAAACATTCAATCTTTAGTAAAATACATAATGGCCAACATAGAGATTTCTGTTTACTCATAAATAGGTGAACAGTTACGGTTATTTGGGGTGCCTTAATTTGAATTCATTGAATTTCTTTCATATATCTGTTATTAAGTGAGCATGCTTTTGTAATTATTGACTTGTTTTTCTCATTAAGAACTAAAGCAGACCTCAAACTCCAAAAATCCATTAGAAGCTTCATCTTGAAAGTATTGTATTATATATTAGCTTGAAAACTCATTTATTCTATCATTATTTATAAATTTTGATTAATCAAATTATTCGTTTTTCTGCAGGTTATCGAGCCCGATGTCCAATGTATTGATTTATGTACACGTCGTCAATATGCCAGATGGTTGGTTTCTTCAAGCAATCTTCTTTCGAGGTATAAGAGAAATTACTGCTTTCCATGAATAAGAACGTTGATATAGAATCCGTAGCTGAATTAGCAATAACAATTCAAACATTATATAGAAGCTTAAATAGATGATCCACTGATTACTTATCTCCGTTTATTCCTTAGGAACTCAGTTTCAAAAGTGTATCCAGCAATGTACATAGAGAATGTCACAGATCTTGCATTTGACGATATTGCACCTGAAGACCCTGACTTTGCATCTATTCAAGGTGAGAAAATTGTAGTTCCTTGGCACAAGCACACAGTTGATTCTAAAATGCTTGATTTTATCAGGCGTAAGAGATTGCGAAGCATGAAGAAAATCATGTGATCCACTACTACTGCACCTGTAGGGATAAAATTTTCAGAAGCAAACCAACATGTACTTCTAATTATAGTCTATTAGTGGGTTTTCCCAAACATGAGCATGGGTGTCGGTAGTTCACCATTATGATCTGTTAACATTTACAACTTGTCATATACATTCTACCGCTGTAATTTGAACCTTCAGTTATCTACTTGTATGTGACATTAGGGCATCCGCTTGCATTAACGGTTTCTAAATACATTTGCAGGATTGGCAGAAGCTGGACTTATTGCAAGCAAGTTATCCAGAGGTGATATGCTAGATTCTTCAGATGGAGAGCAGGATCCTTTTAATTTCTCTCCTGAAAGGTGATACTCGTGTGTTCTTATCATTATCATCAACACGATCGTTTATAAGATAACACTCATTTTGTTCCTAAATGCACTACTTGGTCTTTTGGGACTTTGTGTTTCACTAAAACATGCAAAAGAGTACTCATATCTTAGTAATCAATTCTAAAAATCTTTCATTTACTCAACCTTTGTGCTGCAGCCCTCTATCTCGCCAGGATCTTGTGAGTTGGAAGATGGCCCTCGACAAAAGGCAGTTGCCAGAAGTGGAGAGAAAGGTTTCTTTGAAATTCAGATAGACTGATATTATTTGTTTGATCACTACTTTTAATGAACTGTAAGATTGATCGAATTTGTGTTATTATGTTCAGATGATGAATCAATTTTGTGGCTTTATAGACATTGATAAAATCAATCCAGATGCATGGCCTGCACTTGTAGCTGATATTTCTGCCGGAGATCAAGGAATTATAGCACTAGCCTTTGGTATGCTTGCCTCTCAGTTTCCTTGTGTCTTCTTTGAGGTTTCACATGGCATAAAGGTGTTATATCTAATTTCTTTGGTTATATTAAATATATTTCCTTTGTTTCATGTGGTAGGTTATACAAGATTGTTCCAGCCAGATAAGCCAGTCACAAATGCTCAAGCTGCTATCGCTCTAGCAACTGGTGATGCTGCTGACATTGTCAGTGAGGAGCTTGCACGTATTGAAGCCGAGTCGATGGCTGAAGCTGCTGTTGCAGCTCATAGTGCTTTAGTAGCTAAAGTCGAGAAGGATGTCAACGCAAATTTCAGGAAAGAGCTTGCCATGGAGAAGGAAAAGTGGATGCCATTGAGAAAGCGGCTGAAGAGGCAAAGTTGGAATTGGAAAACTAAGAGCTGAGAGAGAGGACCAAGATAACGTCTTGAAGAGGAGTCGTGCTGCTGTTGAATCAGAAATGGAAGTTCTCACAAGATTAAGGCGTGAGTTAGAAGAGCAATTACAGATCCTTATAAGTGACAGAACGGAAATAACATTTGAAAGGGAAAGAATTAACAAGCTCCGGCAAGAAGCTGAGAGTGAAAACCAGGTTATTACTAAGTTACAGTATGATCTGGAGGTGGAACGGAAGGCATTATCTATGGCCAGGTACAGTAGTAGTATCCTTTGCATTAGGAGCCATTTGTGCTTGTTCATCTTTACAGAAAACACAAGTTTTTGGTGTATTCTGTTGCAAATTTCATACAAATTGCTCACTAGTTTTTAGTTTTATGGAGCTAATTTTGTTATACATATTCAGGTCCTGGGCCGAGGAAGAAGCAAAGAGAGCGAGAGAACATGGTAAAGCTTTAGAGGAAGCAAGAGACCGCTGGAAGAAACACGGAATCCAAGTTGTAGTAGACAGTGACCTCCAAGATGATGAATCAGCTGGAGTTACATGGACCAATGCAGGAAAAGAATCAACCATTGATGAAACTGTAAACAGAGCTGAGACTTTAGTTGACAAGTTGAAGGGAATGGCAGAGAATATAAAAGGAAAATCCAAAGCTGTGATCGAGCAGATAATTCAAAAAATTAACTCGATAATAATGATTTTGAAGGAGAAGGCCAATTGTGCTGCAAATCGGGTTAAGGAATTCCAAAGCACTGCTACTTCAAAGGCAAGTGAATCAATACAAGAGTTACAGTTAAGTGCAAATGGATATAGTACGGCGATCAAGGAAGGTGCCACGAGGATAGCTGGAGACTGCAAGGAAGGAGTAGAGAAAATCACACAGAAGTTTAAGAGTACGTGAAAACCTTTATATTTCGTTTGTCTTGTTTTATGTACCCAATAATTTTGTCTGTAAGAGTTAAAAAGAATTGTAGTGTTGTAGGAATTTTGTAACTTCTCCACGAGAGTGAAAAGGATTACTTATCTACGAGTTTCCTCCTGTTAAGAAGCGTGAATAATCAAATTCTTACTCTTATACAGCTTTGGTTAAAATTTATTGCTCCTTTATGTCTGCATAAAATTTTCAAGCTCATTCAGGTGAATCTGCGACTGAATTTATCAACTGCTTCTAAAGTTTTCCACTCGGATGTACCGAGCTCCTAAACAGATCAAAATAAGCATTTTTTCTCAAGTAACATTTTCAAAAATAAATGTCATCCATAAACAACAGATCAGCGTGGCACAGCAGAATTTTGGTGGGCCCATAACTCACAGGTCCCAGGAACGTAACCTGGCTCTGATTTAATTATATTGGTTGTCAGAGCCATTTTTTTTTTAAATTATATTAGTTGGTCTGATATTAATTGATATTAATATCAGAAAATGGGCTATATAGCCAAAAACGCACATTTCCTGGGCCATATGGACATGTAGATATTAGGCCTGGGTCAAATGACCAGAAGAATTTTTAGCGGGAGAGACCTTACTACCCTTCATATCACATTACTTCCTTCTTCTCTACAAAAAAACCCGGATGCGAAAAGCTACCGACTCTCCGTTCTCCATCGCCGCCATCACCACCGTGGAAAATCAAACTCTCTCTTCAAAAAATTTCATCACCACCACCAAAGACCACCACCAATTCCACCACACCAAAATCCTCGTCGCCGATATCAACACCAAGTCGACTCAATCAGAAGTATTTATCACCACCACCACCAAAAACCCGGATCAAATCGTCTCTTAATCGCCACCACAAAAAGCGTAATTACTATTTCTATCTACTAATTTTAGGTTTTCTTTCGTTTCATTTTTTTTACTGATTTTGAAATCGTACTCACTTGCTTCATAATTTCTCCCTAATCTTATCCCATGCTCAAGATTAGGGCAATTTCTTTATTACCCATTTAAAATTGGTCAAGCCGGAATCATCCATCTAGGTTCAATTAAATTTGGTCAAAATTGTTGTCAATGAGAAATTTGTTACAACCAGCGTATCTTTGCGAAATTGGTTTCTTTGATGTGAAATTGTGTTGATTCCGGATGAAACCGCTATCCAGGTTTAATCTGGCAGTTTAAATTTGATTTAAAGTAGGATGAAACTTGTTTCAAAAAGCATATTGCCTCTGTATACATTCCATTTTACAAAATTGATTGAATTCATATACCTAGATGCACTAAAGAGGAAGAAAAAGTAATATTTTATTCAAAATCGGTTTCATCATGTTTTAGGTTTAGTTCAATTTTCTTTCATCCATGTTTCTTGGTGATGAAACCCATTTCATCCTTTTGAATTTGTTTTTATACAAGTTTAAAACGGATGAAACTAGTTTCATCTGCTTAATTAGGATGAAACTAGGATGAAACCATTTAATCCTTTCTAAGATTGAGTAAAATTTGTTTTTGTCAAAATATGCGGGATGAAAACTAGTTTCATATAGTTTATTCATTGATATACCATTTTCGTCGAATATACTCAACTAGAAACCAATTTCATCTAGTTGTAAACTTTCATATATTTGTATTTTCGCCAAATGTGCAGGATGAAACCAGTTTCATATAACTTACATATTGATATACCTTAATTTCGTAAGAATACTTAGGATGAAACCAATTTCATCTAGTTGTAAATCTTGTAATATAATCTTTTTTTTGTCAAAATATGCAGGATGAAACTAGTTTCATCTAGTTATAGACTATTATATAATTATATTTTCATAGGAATATGCTGGATGAAACCAGTTTCATATAACTTGCATATTGATATAACTTAATTTCGTAAGAATACTCAGGATGAAACCAATTTCATCTAGTTGTAAACTGTAATATAACTGTTTTTTTTGTCAAAATATGCAGGATGAAACTAGTTTCATCTAGTTATAGACTATTATATAATTGTATTTTCATTGGAATATGCTGGATGAAATCAGTTTCATCTCGTTTTGATGGTGCAATGCTTGAGGATTGGACCGAGCTTGGTTGCGATTGAAATTGAGACTAAGAAGATGTTGTTCTTCTTTGATAAACGGATGAATTCGAGGTTGAGCTGCTGTTACTGAAGATTATGATGATGATTAAAACGGGTTTGGTTCGGATTCAATGAAGATGGGTTTTACAAAATTGTTGTCTTGATGTTGCTATTGAACTACAGGTCTGGATTGTTAAGAATTTGTATTGATGTGGCTGGTTCTTGAACACAGTGAAGATGGTGATGGAGTTGATGCAGGTTGGCTTGAGCTGTAAACTGGTGGTATTGAGGTTCAGATGGGATTTGAACTGAGTTTGTTGGTAGTGATGTCAAGAACAAGGAGTAGTAGTGGCTGTAGTTTTGTGAAGTTTTAGTGGTGGTTAAAATGGGTTTTGAGTCTGCAATGGAAATGTGATGTTGCAGGTGAACACGAAATGTTCTGCAACTAATGGTCTGAACGGAGTTGTAATGGCTGATTATGAAGTTGGGGCTGTAAATGAATGTGCTATCGAATGCAGTGTCTAGAGATGTGTGAGATTTGGACAGAATGGAGTAAATGGGATTCTATGTGTTGATGGCTGAAGATTGCGTATGAATTGCAGGCCAAGCATTGGAGCTGGAGCATGAAAGATGAATGTTAGGAGATATTGCAGAGATTGGAGCAGAGATTGACAAGAAGATGCGGGTACAGGAAATGACATGTTGTTATGATAATGTACATGAACTGAGATTGCAGCTGTTGGCCAGAGAAGATGATGGTGTTTACTGTGAAGCTGAACTGAGACAATTGCAGGAAATGTGTGAATGAAATGCAGCTGGTAGCTATAATAAAGAAGCTGGTGATACTGAAATAGCAGGCAAGAATCTACAAAATGGGTCTCTGGAATTGGCAGTTGTGATGTTGTTGTCGGAGAATGAGAAGGTTTCGGTCTTGTTTGCCAGATGGATAATGGTTCAAGTATGAGAACCTATGATATAAGGTGGTGCGGAACAAGGATTTTCTTCTTGTCTTGGTGTCTAGTGAAGTTGTGGCAGGCTGGAGTTACAGGGGATTGAAGAATAAATGGTTATGATGTTGTTGTTTACAATGAATGCAGTCGTGTATGAAGATGTTGTTTACAAGAGACCAAGTTCAGTTTGAAAGACAAGCTAGAAGACTAGATTTTGGTCAAGTTTTATCTAATCCCGATCAAGCAAAGGAACCGGGGCTTTTTGGAAGTTAAGGGGTATTTTAGGTGATTGATATTTTTTTGTTTTTATTTTCCCCGGGTCAAATATCCATTTTGGCTATATGAACGAGTATTTTTCTGTTTTAATGTCCATATAAACAATGATCTAAACCTAGCAATCCGTTTCACCCGGAAAATGTTTGTTTTGGTCTTTTTGACCAATTTTGTGTATTAATATTTGATTCAGAGCCATTTTTTTTAAAATTATATTGGTTGGTCTAATATTAATTGATATTAATATTTGATTGCTATGATATTACGACAGTGCCATTTTTTAAAAAGAGAGCCAGCATCATCACTTTATCAAAAAAATAAATAAAAAATCATCCACTTTAAAAAGAGCTAATATTTGATTCCTAAATACCCAATCTAGTGGCCATGGCTCTGCCAAGAAGTACCCTGTATAGTTTTTCTCAAAGTAACTAAGAACAACACAAGCACCAATGTTAGGTTTACCCAAATGGGTTGCATAGATACCTCCACGAATGTGGGCGAGCCATAATGCTAGATCTTGCCTTAGTTTAGCGAAACCATGCTGGCCATATACTTTATCTCACTACCAATTCCTTTCAGGGAACCATGAAACTTCAGCTTTTTGTATGTTTTGTTGTTTGGGTCATATAAACATAAATTACCACCAGCCTGCACTAGAATCTCATTGTTCTCGAAACTCCAAACTACCATCAAATACGAGTTACTGATGTAGATGAGGAAAATCCTACTTCTACATCCAAGAGACATAAACACACACACATGGAAGCAAACAAGCAAGAGATGTGCAAGAACACAAGATATACGTGGTTCGGTATGATTACCTACATCCACGGGGTGAAGGGTTGATGATCTTATTACTTGAATCGGAGTTACAAGGATGTTTCTAGCTCACAAGTTCTCTCTTCCTCACTTACAAGCTATTAGTGCTCTCTCTTCCTTCTGCAAATGCTTGCCTTCAACTCTCTACAAAGCTCTCTATTTATAGCCAGCAAGCGCTAATACATCCGATTTACAGTGTATGTCATGGTGTATCTTCTTTGATGTTTTCTTCAGCTCTGGTTGATGCCCTGCCCGATGTACTAGGCCGAGCTTGGTGATGTTTCCTCATGTCGCCTCTTCACCCGATATTAGTGTCTTTAGAAAATGCTTTGTAGACGTCGCCGTGATAATCTTAGCCGAGTCTTACTTTGCCCGAGTCGTCCTTATCTTCTCAACCACTCGATCCACCGCATTTATTCTTGATGTACCGATGGTCATCACATCCTACTTTACATGTATTGTCTCCACAGGTTCATTTTAGATCTCTTTTCTCGCGCCAAGGCTGAGTGGTAGGATTCAAGTGCTTCACGCTTCTTACGAATTAATGTCTCTCCTTCAGGATTGCTCCACCTATATCTCGTGGATTATTTACACCTACACTTATGCATTTTCTTTCACTCGTGTGATCGACACGAGGGAAGAAACAACTTCGGCTTCCACGTCCTTTTTCATGCCGTATTCCATGCCATGTTGTTCCCCATTCCCGCTCGTCTTTATGACCTGATTACCTCTTCCGTCGGTTACGATTTCCTAGGGTATAAATCCTTACCTTAAACCCTTGGTTTCTCATTCTGTCTTCTTTTTCAAAATATCGTTCTCTCTCCTTCTCACTGTTGTTCTGGCGTCTTCTTACCCTCTGATCTTTTCGAGAGATCTTAATCCTTTTCGATTTTGTTGATCTTTCGTTGCTGCGAGTCCTTAATGTTTTCATTTGTTCGTCTTCATTTCTTTCGGTTTGAGTTCTATCTTTTTCTCGCTACGCTTCTTCAACTCCTTCATGACAAAAAAGGTGCGTAAGTTATACCTTTTCGAAGACGATGGTGCTCCTCTCGATTCTTTATTTATTATTGATAGTCCTTCCCATCATGATTCCCGCCCCGAATTGTTTTCTCACGATGGTTCTCCTTCATCTTTATGTAGGAATGATAAGAAGACTGCCAAAGACTTGACGGACGAACAATTCATTCAACAATTGAAGGATGACTTCAATCTTCATGATTACAAGATTACTCTCTTATCGGGCCAGAGAGGAGTTTTGAAGAGAAGTGATGTCACCAACTTCTCCCACTGCCTCCGAGGCGACCGTCATTACCAAAGGTCATCTAGAGCTTGGGTTGCGCTTTCCTCTGTATGACCGAGTCGTCCATTTATGTATGAAGCCCTCTCCTAGATCCGCCCTCATCGAGCCTTGGCTCAGTGGAATGGTAATACTTTCCGCATCATAAATGAGTTCGAAAGGCGAAGTCTGGGCAGCTGTACTCCTACTACTTGGTCGACATATGATCCTTCCCAAGCGGGCGAATATACTCCTGCCAGTTTTGCTGCCAACTACCGGAGTGACACTTCTACTAATAGAGACCTTGCTGGTTTTGCTGCTAGCCTCACCGCAACAAGGTTATCCCCGAGGGCTTTAAGAATCTTCTTTTGTACGAGGATCCCGAGGGGAGGATTACTAAGATGACTAACAAGCATGCCCTTCATACCAGTGACGTAGCTTGGGATCGAGTTCCGTTAGGCATCTATGGTCCTCTTTATACTGGCAAGTTTTCTCCTCCGGCCGAGCCCTATCCTTTATGGGTCGTCAATGTTGATCGGGTAAGTTCCTCCGTCTTGGTCGATGTCGGCTCATGTTTTCAGAAATGTTTTAATTTTGCCCGCTTTTTGTAGTTTAAGTCCTAGACCGCCCAACCGGAAGCTCTTGTTCCTCTAAAGAGAGGTTCTAGCACAGGGGCTGAGGAGGGTATAGTGAAGGTAACAAATATACTGCTTTGTTTACAGTACATGTACTTGCCCCTATTTGTTGCTTTGAATGTATCTGACGAAGGCTCATGTGCAGAAGTCGAAGGTTGAGAAGAGCGGAGCTGGAGGTATAATTCTTGGAGATGGTGAGGACCCCGAGGATCGGCTTCCTTTATCTCATTTCCTGGGAAGTCACCTCAAAAACCTCTGATGTTTCTTCTACCATTGTAGGTGGTAAACCCATGGGGAAGGGTAAGGAGACCAAGGGCGACTTGTCTTCCCCGGGAGAAACTGTGCCCCGACAGTCAGCTGGTAAAGGGATTGTTCTTGCTGATGGTGTTGTGTATCTTGAATCTGATGGTGATGATGATGAAGATTTTTTTAATGGAGAGGAATAGGTCGATGCTGATGAAGAAGAGCCGAAGCAAATGGAGAAGTCAGGTGATGGTAGAAATAATGTGGTTACCCGTGGTGAAGAGAATATTACTTCTGGGAACGAGTTGTTGGAGACCATTTGTTCTGTGGTTCCTAACTCGGGCAGTACCACCTTCATTACTGTCTCGGGCCCTATTTTTAATTCTTTAGGGTCTATCCTTTCTCCTGACTTAGGCTCCTTGTCCAATGAGGAGATGATCAGTTCCGTAGCTTTGTACTCTGCTGGTCTAAAGGGCACATTTGATCGAATTGTAAGTTGTTTTGTTTATCCATAGGTTTGTAGAGTGAAATGATCACTAACGTTTACAATGTTGTTAGGTGGTCAACAAGGAGTTGTTGGATGTTGCTATTCGTCGGAGAGAGCTAGCGGAGAAGGAGGATCTTCGGCTTCAATTGCAGCGTGAGCAAGGACGGGCCCGAGAGCTTGAGAAACGATTGGCCGATGCCCAAGGTACTTGCTTGAAACACACATCTTCGTGATTGATTCTGTAGTGCCAATATCTTAAGCTTAGTATTATCTTCTTAGCCGAGGTGTCTAGTATTGATGCCGACGCCGCTTCAGAGTACTGTTTGTTAAAGAGAAAACTAGACATTGAACTGGATAATGTTGAGAATCTACGCCAAATAATTATGAATAAGGATGACAAGATAGATAGACAAGAGTCCGAGCTTGAACAACTTCGATATGAGTTACAACGGTTTCAAAGATTTGAGTATGTACCCGATGAGATGGATAATCTCCGAGCAAGCTTATCTTGGTTCCAAGGGATTCTCATTGATAAGACGTTGTTGGCCGATAATTTGGGGAGACAATGTGAGAAGTTCAGATATCAACTTAGGGATCTTCACGTCGATCGTAAGCGGCTTTTGAAGGAAAGAGATACTGCCGAGCTGTCTAATCAAGAGTTGAAAGAAAAGATTAGACAACTCGAGAAGGTATCCCAAGAGTTAGAGTGGCTTCAAACTGAGATGTCATGTTTGCGACTGACACATGATCGACAAAAGGCTGATTGGCAAGATCATAAGAAGCACTCCCCACCAATGAGTTCAATGAGCAAAGATTACAACGAGCTAACAACGAAAATATCGGCCCTTGGAGTATAGTTTACTTAAGTCCGAGGATACTATGAAAGAAGTGTTTCCATTGCTTGAAGGTGTTATTGTGTGTAATATGTTTTGGTTGTAGTCGTTCTTTTGTTATGCTGCCCTTGTCATAATTATAACCGGTGTCTTTGCCCCTGCAGCCGAGCAAGAGAAAGTGAAGTTGTTGGAGGAGGAGAATATCCGACTGAAGGCGAGGGAGACCCATCTGCTTGGGCAAGAAGCCATTTGCTGAGGCGATCGACTCGGTTGACTCGTAGTCTCGCTCGCCGAGAAGGAGAGGTTCAATTCCGAGCTGGTTGTTAGAGTGAAGGAAGGTGTTAAAGAGGTGATGGATAAGAAGCTAGCCGATGCCGCCGCTAAAAAGGCCTGTTACGGACCAGTTCTCCAAAGGCATAGATGGAACTTTTTTAGTGTTGTGCCACTATTCTGGTCCTTCTATTGGGCTGTAATTCGTTTGAACACCCTTATTTTCTTTCCTAACTCTTTGTTTTATGGGTGCTACCGCCAACCAAATGTTTTCTTGTTACTGACATTCTCCCTTATGCCGTTTTGTTCATACTTTGGTTGTTTATTAATGTTGAGCTTGTTGTTCCCTGCAACAAAGTGTGTTAACGTGTTAGTATAAATTCCATTTCTGTGAACACACTCAATGTGGGGAGGTTCATCGGGCCCAATGCCATGTCCCGATTGAGGTATCTCATCACCGTCATTTCGATCTAATGGTAGGGTATTGGTCTTTCCTAAGCTTTATTGGCTCAATATCCCCAAGGAGCTATCAATTAGCTACCTTGGGCAAGTGATTTCGGCCACTTGCGATGGGAGCAATGTTGTATGCTCGATTGTCAAGTACTCATGCCCCGACAATCGGCCGCTGGTTTCCAACCACCAGAGCCCTTAGACTACCTTAGACTACCTTGGCACTTGCACACCGCCACCGCCCCGAGTTCGAATAGCCCGTCGAGTGTAAGGCACCTCGGCACTTGCACATTTGCCGTCGCCCCGAGTACGAATGCCCATTCGAGTGTAAGTCACCTCGGCACTTGCACACACGCCGTCGCCTTGAGTACGAATGACCATTAGACGCAATTGTCATAGTTCCTACCCCACGTGGATTTTTAAGGATACTAATGACAAGATATCATACCTGTTTCCGCACCCCTCATGGGTGATACAGCTTTAGGTGTCTAGTATTCCACGGCCGCGTTTTGGGTGTTCCGTCTGGTTTTAATATCTTATATGCCCATTCTCCCACCTTTTCCACAATCGTGTATGGTCCGCCCCATCGCGCCGCTAATTTTCCTCCCTTCTTGTCACGTTCATAACTGGGTAGTTCTTTCAGTACTAAGTGCCGTGTTGAAATTCTCTTGGCCGAACTCGCTTGTTATATTCACGCTGTAGTCGCCTTTGATAGTTTTCCATTTTTGGCCAAGATCAGGTCTTCCGAGATGTTTCGTCTCCAAGCCTCAGTTCTTGTTGTAGGTATCATTGCTTCTGTAGGGAGAATAGCTCCAGTGCCATACGTTAGCATAAAAGGTGATAGACCAGTGGCGTCTCTGCGTGTAGTCCTGTAATCCCATAGAACGTTGTAGAGCTCCTCACACCATTCTCCGTATTCCCCAGTCCAACTTCTTTTTTTAGGTTGTCGGCTATGGTTTTGTTTGTAATCTCGGCCTGCCCATTACTTTGTGGGTAAATGGGCGTCGCCTTGCTCTTTCGAATGTTGTAAGTGTTTAATAATAAGTCGATATTTTTGCGCTGCAATTGTTTCCCATTGTCCGAGAAAATTGCAGCTGGTACACCGAAACGGCATATAATGTGCTCCCAAATGAAACAGAATACGTCCTTGTCTCGAATATGTCTCAGGGGTGCCGCTTCTACCCATTTGGTGAAGTAGTCCGTGGCCACTATCAAGTATTTTCTTTGTCCCGACCCGACATGTAATGGCCCCACGATATCGATCCCCCATTTGGCTAATGGCCACAGACTAATAACTGAGTTCAGGGTGACTGCTGGTGCTTGTATCTTCTTACCAAACTTCCGGCACTCATCACAGATTAAAGCCATATGCTTAGCATCTTCATTCATGTAAGGCCAAAAATATCCCATGGTCTTTGCTCGAGCTGCCAGGATCCGCCCCGAGCTATAATTACCCGATGCCCCATAGTGAATTCATTCAAGATCGTGTGCCCCTCTTCCTTGCTTAAGCATCTCAACAATGGTCCTAAATAGGATTTTATGTATAAGACACCATCTCGAAACTCGTACGGCCCCTTTGCTTTTAATCTTGTTAATCTCGGGTCGCCCATTGGGCAGTTCTCCCATTTCCAAGTATTGGTGAATGGGTTTACGCTAATCCCCAGCTTCATATTTATCGGCCGTGGCAACTTCTACATATGCCTTGAGGTATATTGGTTCGGGTATAGATGGCGTTAAAATTTGCATAACTCGAATGCCTTCCACGCTCGGGTTTGTTAGCATTGACGCAATGTATCTAGTACATCGGAATGGAAATTATCTTTTCTGCAGATGTGTCGCAACTTAATGTTTGGTATTTGGCCGATGTAAAATTGGGCGAGTTCCCAATACTTCTGCAAAACCGGGTCATATATGGCGTCTTTGTCCATTGACTTGTCTAATGACTAGTTGAGAGTCTCTAGTGAGCCTTACATCATGGATTCCCATTTCCACTATCATTTGCAAAGCATGTATTACCGCCTCATATTCAGTAACATTGTTTGTTGTCTTAAATTCGAGCCTAAACGAGTGAACCATCTTATTCCCTTTTGGCGTAGTGAAGACGAGTCCTAAACCGGACCCATATTTGTTGGACGACCCATCTACAAAAACTTCCCACGTGTCCTGGTCACATGTATCGAGGAGATCTTGTAGTAGCGAGTTTTCCCACACTACACCCCTCACTATATTTTGGTTAATTAGTCCAT
>JAJJWW010005647.1:0-49504 GCA_023531295.1 Papaver armeniacum | reverse complement strand
TATATTTGGCATGTGCCAATGGCATAGCGGCTTGGAAATATGGCCTGCATGATGCGTGTTGGCATGTGCCAATGGCACGTACGGCCATGTTGCCCTCGTTGCAAGTCTTGCAAGCCTAGGGCGTTATATTTGGCATGTGCCAATGGCATAGCGGCTTGGAAATATGGCTTTTGGTACGTGTTGGCATGTGCCAATGGCACGTACGGCCATGTTGACCTAGTTGCAAGTCTTGCAAGCCTAGGGCACTATATTTGGCGTGTGCCAATGGCATAGCGACTTAGTTTGGCATGGTTGCCAATGAGTGCGATATGTAGTTTGGTTTTGGTGTCGCTGCCGTGGTGCGCAGTGTGCGGCTTGGTTTTGGCGTTGTTGCCATGGTGCGCATTGTGCGGCTTGGTTTTGGCATTGTTGCCATTGGTACGCAGGTCATTGTTGCCATGGTGATGTGCGGCTTGGTTTGGCATTGCTACCATGGTGCCAGTGTCTTGGCTTGGTTTTAGCATTCTTACATGGTGCGCAGATGTCGCTTTGGTTTAGCATTGTTGCGATGGTGCGCAGTGTGCGGCTTGGGTTGGCATTGCTGCCATGGTGCGCAGCATGCGCTTGGCTTGGCATTGTTGCCATGGTGCGCAGATATGCGGCTTGGTTTGGCATTGTTGCCATGGTGCGCGATATGATGGCTTGGTTTCGGAATTAGGGTTACGTGTTGAAAAACCTAATCTGTATTTTGAAAAAATACCCCTATTAATTATTTACACCCTCGAGTTAAATGCTCTTAGTTAATGTGTTAAGGGTAACACTAGGTCATGGGGTTTTACGATTTTACCCCTTGTTTAAAACCACCATCAACAACAGATCTTCTCGCTTGAATCGCTTTTTTAATATCTCATATGCATGAAGATACTTTGGGTAGAACATATTATCTTAACAAAGTATCCTAAATTATCTTAAGAGTATCTTTATTTAATTTTGGATTCCCTGGTTTCCCTTATAGATAATTCATGATATGGATCATATAGGTAAAGCTCGGAATACACGGGAGCAACCCCTTCTTTTGGCATCGTAGATCCGGACGTATGTCGTAATTCACCATGTATAGAGAAACACCATGGGCCTTTTTCTTTTTGGGGCTCTTGTATCATATTTGCATCCGAGACTGGTATATGCATTTGCTTTGCATTGTAATTTCGATATTTTGACGAAAATCTTTGGAACGATTATCAATCCCTTCGAGTAATTCTCTTATAACCATTGGGGTTCACGAAGTAGTAAAAACGAACTTTTCCTTTGTGGCAGCATATACTAAATTTAGGTTCCTTGAAGGTTGAATCACTTGACTTTTCATCGATCCAAAGTCAATGCTTTGCGGTTTGGACACTTTGGACATCCATTTTTCCTGGTAATTTCTCCCATCGGGATTAGTTCTACGTCTACTTGTCGTTTACTATTCGTTGTTGCAGTTTATTATCTGACTTTTATCATTGTCATCCATTTCATCCGATGAGTCATAATAATCGAGTGTATTCGTCCGAGGAAATGTCTGTGCTGAATAGACCTATTGAAACGGAAGAGAAAAAAAGACGGTAAATCATCAAAATTAACATAACTAAACTTTTACAAAATGGTGAAGGTTAAATTTTTAAGTATTACATTTCGATATCGATAGCAATAGATTTTTCGTAGTCTGTTGGCTTGATTGGTATATTTGCTTGTAGCGTTCACATGAAAGTCTCCTTCTATGGTTAAAGCATTGTTCGCAATCAACAATAAATATAGATAGTTGAAAGATGTATTATCAAATATAGAAGGAGTAGATGAACAATCTGTATTAAATAAATAAGTTGTCCATCAAGTAAATTTGCATTGTTTTTCAATGAACAATATATAGATATTAATAGATGAACAATTGTAGTTCATTGTGTGTAAATTTTTAGTGATATTTCCTTAAAATTACCTCATCAAGATAAAATGTATGAACATCTTTGATTGATTGTGATGGTGTTCTTTGTCGTTTACGCTGGGGTATTCTACCGGTACAAAAAGAAAATAAATTTCTTAATAAAATTTAATAAAATCTAGGTTAAGTACTCTAAAGCATTAAAAATATTTGTCAGTCTACATGTTACTAACTTGCCCGTAATTGTTCTCGCTGCCGTTTGTTTTCTTGTTGAAACCATTTCTGATTTTGCATTCCTTTTGGTGTTTCAATTTCAAGGCTGATCACTATAAATCCCATCATGGTGTCTTCCATTCGTAAATATCATCTTTTTTTCGTTTTCTTTCTTACGACGTTCTCTTTGTGCCAAAGATCGCGGCTGGCATGGATTATAAAATAAAACATATTAGTATCACCTAATAATGTATTAGGTTCATTCTATAACTTATTTATGCTTTAAAAGAATTACCCTAGATGGCTCTCTTTTTGGCTTTCTGTTTGAATCTCTTCTACGTCTTTCTTGTTGACTTAATCATTGTCTTTCCTGTACATTCAAGTAGTTGCATTATTATTTGGATACAAAGGGTTTCATGAACTTACGTTGTATGTTATCAATAAGTACATTGGAAGATAAAACAGTATCAATAACTTACGTTGTATGTTATTATTTTTTTACTATAAATTGGTTCTGTTCATCGCTGCTTGAATCCTCAGTTAACAGCTGTTAATAAATAATATAGCATATTATTATTCATATGACTGCATTTTTTTTATTTTTAGAATCATCTTTACTTACATGATGATAACTGGGTGCCGCTACTTGATAAACAGGTTGAAGAAGAGACGCCGGTAGTCTTCTACCAACATGTGCTAATGGCGAGGGCAAAGCGAACAATGGGGATTACTACAAATATATAAAATAAACCAAAACTGAAAGTATTATATGTTTGAATGCTTACCTCATATTGTAATTCAAGATTTGTTTAAGTTGTCTAAATTGTTGATGATAATCAGTTTTAAAGTACACGACTGAATTCAATCTCTAGTACCTAAAACTTACTAGTTGTTGTATATCTCTAGTTAAACTTATTATCCTAGTTCCAATCTCTAGTTATTCTTCTAACAAAACAAAATAGATTTCTCATTCGAAAACTTACTAGTTTTTGTAGATCTCTCAGAGCCTCTATAGAGAATTCCTTCTTATTATTGAAAAATCCATTGATTATGGGATCGTTCAATTCCTCCAAATCTTCGAAATATCGCTTAACTCACTAAGTTCTCTTTTTAGATCATGCAAGGTTTTTTTTTTGAAAGAGACAACATTTGTTCATAGTGAGCTATCTCTTCAAAAGATGAAACAATTTGAGATTTTAAATTGTTTCTTTTGTTGATGAAATCTTTCACCAAACCTCTAAAGTTATTATCAAGATGATAAAAAGACAAGAGGCAGTTAGAGGAAGAACCTTCTCCATACTTTGTAGTCTTCACTTTCTTTACCCTTGAGGAAGAATTCCTTTACGCAGATACACATTGATTGCTTCGACTGCATCTCTGCTTGTAGTGCCTCTAGTTACATGATCCATGAAACTGTATCTTTTAGGGAAAAAGAAAGTCTACAAAGGTATTAAATAGACTTGTGAAATGTCTTAACCCTAGAATAAAAAGTCTTCCATAGTTTACAGACTCAACATCTATATTGTTAGGAGAATATTTCTTTAACAAAAATAAATACACTACTTGAGTCATAAATACGCAAACCCCATTTTCTCAAGTTAAAGATGAGGATGCGAACGTCTGCTGGAATTAGAGAGAGGCGTTGTGAGCGACGCCGCTCCCCTTGTTTACCAAGGCTTGTTGTATAAACAGGTTTCCTACCTCTTCTCCGATTCTCGGAAGCATTGGTTTTATGAGACCTATGTTGATTATCCGATTCATCTTTTGCATGTTTTTCTCGATCCTGAAATTCTTTTGTCGTTCCTCTTGAACCTCCAACACGTGCTTTGAAAATGATTCGCATTTCCACAAAATGAACAAATCAAGGATCCTTTGTCTTGTTGAAATTCCTTCTGTTTATCACAACCATCAACCTTTATTTTTTTCATGAAGAGAAACAACGGGGTTGACAATACTTGAAGTCTTGCTTTTAAATCCTAAACCATATGTGTTTCCAAAGGATTTCTAACCAAATAACATTGTGAGATTTCTAGTTAACATGTATCGTGTTTCATATGTATATTTTGTTGTTATCAAGCGCAATTAGGAGTTGTAATATTTCATGTGCAGTGAAATAACTTTTTTTGTTAAGTCATTTTTTCCGTGTCATGTTTTTTTACTTGCCTACACTCTCTAGAAATCCTGACTCCACTACTGACCGCATTTCATAATTCAATTCCAACTTTAACAAAATATAGGAGCATAACTACTCATGATCTTATTTGCAAGCTGTGTGGGAAAGAACAAGAAGATAGAGATGACTTATTCTACCATTGTGCATACGCTAGGTAGTTTGGCATTACTCTTGTCAAGCCTTCAACATATCCTAGTATTTTCAATAGAAATTATTTGAATTGTGAAGCCTACGCCAGCATGGTCTATCTGATTAGAAATTGAGGATTTAGAAGGTGTTTCTTAGGCGATAACATGGCTGGTGTAAACATGAGGATCTTTATCATCATCAAGTTAATTAAAGCTTATTATTCTAGAGGTAAAACCATTGGTAGTTTTATGGATTTGAGATTCTAGTTTATTAAAATCATCATTCCCTTTAGATAAACATCCTATACAATTAGGAGGGTATTGTTTAATTTGTTGTATATATAATTAAGTGATAATTCAATTTCTTTTATAAACTTTGCATTCAAATGGAGGCACCTATGCTTCAAAAAAACAAGAAAAAAAAGAAAGAAGGGGTGCACCACATTTTGATTGGTTGGACTTGTCGGGAGTGTCTTTGGGAATGAATAAGTTAACTTTGCAGGAGTTGGTTGGCCAAAAGCTTTCAATATTATGCGTAGCAAGAGTTGCCACAATCAAGTGACTGTATAAATATCAAAAAGAAAAATGACTGTATGAGTTGTGAGCATCTTGTGGAGAAGGAATTTGGCAAAGGCAACCACATTGAAGGTCGTAACATGGAAGTTTAAGGAATGGGTTCATCTATTTTGCAAACATTTTTGTTGGTTGATTACTTTTGTTGGGTGTTTGGAGTATACACCCCAATTTGTAATGTCAAACTCAAATGCTTACGACTTCCGCATCGATATAAACTAATTTTCTTGGATCTTTGCTCGCAAGAATTTGACAAAATGAATTTCATTGCAATTCCATTCATTTATTTCCAATTCCACAAACATGGCATTATTTGTTCTCACATCCAAACCAACTATATATCATGTATGTGTCAAAAAAAAAAAAACTATATATCATGTATTCATTTTTTTATTCAATTACCTCGATGTCGTTAGACTCAACGTAATTCATCTCAATTTCCTCAAACATCTCAAATTCTTAGAAATATGCTTCTTCACCTCCAAAATCCATTAAATGGAAATATAGTAAAGCACTCATGAGAGTTGGATTATTCTTATATATGAATGCCGAATAGAAAATGTGGTCAAGCCATCTTGATCATTAGTCTGGCATCTTGTTCATGGCATCTGTTTAGTGCCTGCATTTTGATGTGCATGCCAAAATTGAACCCAAAGAGAACGACAACTATTTGTGAGTAGTTCATAAAGTACCATTTCAAAGCAACAACAAAAACATGGTGAATTATACTGCTTCGTGTATGTGTACGAGAAATTTGTAACGATGGTTTTTTTTTTTCTTCTTCTATCTTCCGATTATAAGAGAATATTTCATTAGAAAAAAAGAATATACAAATAGCCACAAGAAGTAGCTATATGGGGAAACCAGTACTGGACTAAAGAAGTTAATGGGGTTAAGTGGCAAAATGTCCCCAAATAGACCCCAAGGTTGGTTGTGAAAATGCCCCGGACGTTAGGGAAAAGATTAAAATACCTCATTCCGTTAGTTTTGGGGCATTTTGATCAAAAATGGGCATCTTGACCGGTCAATGGAGTTTTGAACTTCCATTTTTATCCTTCTTAATCAACACGCCCCAATCCGCCACTACCACCGCCACCACCAAACGAACAACCACCAACCACCACCGCTGCCACCACTGCCACTACCACTTCCACCACTACCACCACCACTACAACTAGAACAACCACCACCACCTCCTCCTCCACCACCACCACCACTACCGCTGCCACCACCACCATCACCGCCACCACCACCGCCACTATCACCATCGCTGCCACCACCACTACCACCGCCACCACCACCATCACTGCTACCACCACCGCCACTATCACCATCGCTGCCACCACCAATACCACCGCACCACCACCACCACCTGAATCCTAAATCTTGAACTCCAAACCCTGAACCCTAAGCCCTGAACCCTGAATTTTAAACATTGAACCCTGAATTATGAACAATGTACCCTGAAGGGCAATTTCGACTACGTAACTCTCTCTAACGGAAAATCTAACGGAACGGGGCATTTTGGGGGTTTTCTTAGCAACTTTGGGGTCCATTTTGGGGCATTTTCTTAGCAACCGAGAACTACAATAGGCTAACAGTATATATTGAACGATGTAAAAGCAAATATCAAGCTTCAGAAGGGAGCTACTTTGCTTATTTCAACACTACAGTTTCCTCAAACATCTTATTTAGCAGACCTTTGTAGTTGTAAACTCTGAGATACATGGAATGTACTAATAACTTGTAATAATATTTATGTTTTGCTTTGGATTCATAATTCTGATAGATTGTGATTGGAAATGATTTTATGTAAGTCTCAAGATATTCACACAAATCATATTGGCTCCCATTCTTGTTTAACGCCTTGATCGGTGAATGCAAAAAGTGAACAAAAGTAATTGAATGGTGATAGTAGTTGTCTGTATTAGTTATTTAACTGGCCGCTAAATAACGGTTCAATGAGCCTTCCATACAAAGTGATTCTTGTTCAATGCATCCCTTGCCTAAAGAAAATAAAATAATATAGTCAATGGCTTTTGTAGTTTGCAAGCTTTTATTTTTCAAATAAGGCACACTAGTTTTTTTTTTTTTTTTTTTTTTTTTTTTTTTTTTTTTTTGATGTAAACACAAATTATATTAATTAAGAAATATAGTACAACATGTCTAAGAGCTCATTTTTATCAAAAACATTGGAGATAACACTAGATTTTAAAACCTTGTGCTGAATATGAGAGAACCTGTGCCGAAGATGCTTTACTCGAGCTTCTTTTGTTATGTGGTCCGCCGCAGAGTTATATTTCCTGTTTATATACTTTACCTGAACTTGCGGAAGTTTCTTCAGTATTGAGTTCACTTCTTGTATTGTGTTATCCGCACTCCAAGTCCAAAGAGAGTCTTTGCAAGACTTGTTAATCGTCTCCGCTAAAGTTTTCCAAGGCACACTAATTCCAACTTACAAGAAGTAAAATAAATTGTAAGTCTCATAAATCTTTTGCACCCTTTCATGTGCGACTATAAATTACAAATAAGGCACACTAACTTTTCCTCTTTTTTCTTTGACAGAGTCGCAGCCAGTTGATCAAGTCAGCAATGGTAAACAGTATGGTCTGGGATGAGAAAAGAAAGACACACAGGATGAACGGTTTGTGATCCCAAATGTGTGATTATATTTGCGATATTTGCAGATTTTTATCCCAAAATATCATCAAGCTGCATTTAGGCAAAAGCATCATCGGCGATCGTCCAATATGACTATTGCATGACCGTAGAGCATAACTTTACTGACCTTCTTATAAAAACAAGCAATACATAGAAAATGACCATCCCCTAACCCTTGCATAACTTCATACTAGAAAATTATAACAACGCTTAATAAAAATGCATGGAAGGAATTAAAAATTTAATTTTATCTTCGTTGGAGAAACTCAAACTTCAGCACAGAATCAATTTTGAAACTCCGTTGTAGCTTCAAATAATCCAACTTCCCGGGAGAGTCAAATTTTAGGACCATTCATAATTCAAATAAAGCAATCCGCATTTAGTAAAAATGTCACATACTAGTAAGGTACAAGGATTGAAGATTACTGGAGCTAAAATATGTATAGAAAAAAAGAAAAAAAAAAACTTTCGCTTGAGTTTTTACTGTAATCTTGTGGAACCAAACCATATCGGTTTGATTCTTATAATAGGATCCCACAATAAACACTAAGAAAATACCAGTTGAGTGATTTTGAGCAACTCAATTTCTTCGTACATTTTAATTTAATCTTTTGGTAAGTTGGACCAATACCGGTTTGGAGTGAATACATGCAAGTAAGAAACAAATATTCACACAAACCTTGTTTCTTTTCTTAACCTCACGTTTAGTTCAGGGCCTCCATCTGTGCCTACAAAAAGTGCTCCAAAGTAGGTGCATGATCTTTTGGGTTTATTTACGCGTCAAAATGCATTTCAATATCATGAATTCTATTACTACATAGTATTTGGACGACGAACAAAACTGATGATGTTGCTGCTGGATATGGTTTCTGGCATCATGAATAATAAGGTAAAACCGATCACTTCGAAAATGACGGGAAGAGCTTAATATCCTAGTCAAGCCAAACCCGAATCAGTATGCATCAACCAAACTGTAAATATGTATGCGAACAACAGTCATGAACATTTGCAAAACATAACTTATTATCATAAAGAGAAATATGCCTTTTTGTATTCATCGGTTAACCAGATGCGAGTTGAACCAGACTTGAGTTATGGTTTTCTTAAATTTTATTTTTAAGTTATGCTTGAAAGCTAAAGCCTGTGACAGTTTATGAGCAGAATTAATGTTTTTTTTTTTTTTGAAGCATCAGAATTAATGTACAACTTTTACCAGTTGAGGAAAGGCACAACTTTCTAGCAGAAAGACCTTAACCGTACCAACAATTGGAGTTGCTTATAATACGATAACTTAATATAGTGTCTCTCAAGTTCTAAATCTCATACTCTCAAATTATCTTAATCATTAGATGCCAATTTTATTTAACTCATTGTTTGTACCAATGGGTAATTCTCCATGTTAGCTTGTATTTAGTTGATGGTGAGTACTGATAAACACAACCGTATTCAGTTCAATTTCCACAAACATCTCAATTCTTAGATTATTTTTTTTTAACTTTGTTAACCATAGATATGCATACTTTCCTAAAACATGAGTGTTGGATCAGTCATTATATACGAATGAAAAAAGTTGCGAAGCAGCTTCTTGATTATTTAGTCTCACAAATCAATTCATTACATTTTTCCATGACCAAGTTCATACAAAATATGCACCATTAGAAAACGAGAAAAACGTGTGATAAGTTTATTTAAACAATATTGTGTTAAATAAAAAGGCAAAGAAAATTGAGTTCAATATATTGTCTGGACAGTCAAGAAAACTGGGATCTAAAAATAGGAAGATTGGAGAATGACGAACCCAGAAATGTTTACATTGAGATGATGAGAATGTTTGCAGCGGCACCAGCTTTGCCTCTTGAAATGATTTCTTTTTTTTCTTTTTTTTTTTTTGATCGGTGCCTCTTGAAATGATTTCTATCACTTTAACTTGGTAGAAGAGATAACAATTTCCGAATAAGAAATGTTATGAAATTTACAACAATGAAGAAAGATCTACTTCTTTCATCTGGAAAAAAGGAGTCCCACCAAAGATATTTGTGCTGCTACGGCATAATAAGGCGGAGGCAACCAACGGCAAGGGTGCCCCTACCCTTGCCTTGCCTTGCCTATATCTCCTTTGGTAACACATTTAAGCTCAATCAGAAAAATTTGTGTTCTTGCCTACCTAAAAAAGGCCCAAGTCCGATACCAAAATGAAAAAAAGCAAGGCAAAAAATCAAAACGTACTTCTATTTGCTTGTGTTCTCCCTTTGCCCCTTGCTAGTTCCTTGAAATTAAAGAACAGTATACGATAGGAAAAATAACTAGCTAACATGTATCGTGTTTCATATGTGAATTTTGTTGTTTTCAAAAGCAATTAGGAGTTGTAATATTTCATATGCAGTGAAATAACTTTTTATTGTTAAGTCATTTTTTGTGTGTCATGTTTTTTTCCTTGCCCACCTAGTGTTTGGTGCATACATCTCAATGTGTAATGTCAAATGGGTGCAGCTTTCACATCGAAATAAACTGATTTTTTTTGGATCTTTGAACTAATACAACACAACTAAAATAGATACAAAGTTTCCAAATGGCATTAGAGCAATGCTTCAGCTGGCAAGAATTTGACAAAATGAATTTCATTGCAATTCCATTCATTTATTTCCAATTCCACAAACATGGCATTATTTCCCCTAAAGACATTTTTTCTTCTTCAAACCTCATTATTTTGATGAACCTCTTTTTGCTACCAACTTTTAATATCCGTACCAAAAAAGAAAACCTCAAGATTGACCATATTTGTTATAGCACTATTTTTGAGGTATACCAAGAACTTGCTTCCTGCTAAAAATCTATTGGATTCAAAATCTTTATTTATTCTCGTGTCCAAACCAACTACTCCCTCCCTACCTATTATATAGACGGAGTCCAAATTTCAAAATGATTTTTTACTTGTATTACCCCTATTAATTTGCTTGGGAATCATCACAATTGAGTATATGCCTCTCATATTGGGAATATAATTAAGGGTAAAACAGGAAAAAACATAAAAATGTATAAAATCAATAAAAACTTCTTAATCTAAGAGAACTGATCCCTCCGCCTATATATGTGGTACAGAAGGAGTATATATATCATGTCAGAATTAATTTTTCATTCAACTACCTCAATGCCGTTAGACTCCCTAGTTTAGTAAATTCAACGTAATTCATCTCCATTTTCTCAAACATCTCAAGTTCTTTGAAATATGCCTCTTCATCCCAAAATCCATAAAATGAAAATATACTAAGGTGGGTTTGTTTGCAGAATTCATCGTTTCCAAGAATTTATAATCCCATGGGATTACAAATTCTGGGATTCATGTAAATTCCTTGTCTATTTGGTAACTCAATTAAAATTCCTAGGATTTATAGAGTTTTCTTGTATCAAAGTCTTTGTACCGTTTGGCATTACCCTCAAATCTTAAAATTGCATATATATGGGATTTAGAGTTAAAAAAAAAGTGGGTCCATAAATCCCTTGATAAGTTTCCCAGCAAATCTTAGGGGGAGGGGTCGGACTCCATATGGAGGATTTGCTGGAAAACTGAATCCCATAGGAAACGTGATTCCAAGGATTCGGGCAACCAAACATACAAAGGGAAACGTAATTCTATCAAATCCCCTGGACCCATAAATTCCACCTTTAAAATTCTACATCCAAACCCACCATAAAGCACTCATGAGAGTCGGATTATTCTTATATACATATATATGAGGGTTGGATTATTCTTATATATGAATGCCGATGTGGTCAAGCCATCTTGATCATTAGTCTGGCATCTGTTTAGTGCCTTCATTTTGGTGCATGCCAAAATTGAATCAAAAGAGAACGACAACCATGTGTGAGTAGTTCATAAAGTACCATTTCAAAGCAACAACAAAAACATGGTGAATTATACGGCTTCGTGTATGTGTACGAGGAATTTGTAAGGGTGTTTTACAGAATGGTCCCACTATCCTAATTAGTTTTACAAAATGATCACAGTTTTAATTAGTGTTTACAAAGTTGTATTTTTCCATCCGAATTAACTGTTTTGAGAAAAACAGTCTGACTTTTGTCTTAAACACCCCTTCGGAGTTGTTGAGGTGATGGTGATGAACTGGTGGTGGTGGTGGTGGCGGTGGTGACGGCGGCAGAGGCTATACCCAAGAGAGGTGATGGTGAACCCTCTTAGGAAATGTGACGTAACGATCCTGAATGAGGGCTGAAGTTCCGATGCCATGTAAGGATCCTGATCCATTTCACCAACAGCAGCAACAAGAAGTAGCAACACCACCACCACCTGCAAGCAACACCACCACTGCCAGCAGCAAGCAACACCACTATTCATATATAACCAGATCCATTAACAACTAAGCTCAAAGCCATCACCCGATTCATTCCATTAACAACCCCCAAAAGACCAGTTTCAGCTCTTATGCACCACCACCTCCAACCACACCAACACCATCTTCTCAGCTTCTAACCTACCACACACAAGCACCTCAAACTCCTTCTTCTCTGTAATCAACAGATTCAACCATTAAATCAATTTCAGTACCACCCAAAGTAGTCGAAATCGTTCCTCGGACCTACTCGGTTGGGGAGCTTGGAGAGAGGAGCAATAAGTTCGGACTTGGAAATCGCCAAAACTCGGTCTACTACTCGGAACTTATTTATTCGAAACTTATATATCGCTGCTCATAAATCATGAATTGTACGTAATTAAAATTAAAATTTTAACACTACCATGTAACTAAGTGTGTACATTGTTATATGGAACATATTGATCATGTATTTAGATGTTTTCTGTTTGATAACTCTCATCTGAGGGGTTACAAAAATTTTATTTTTTGATTTTAGTGCGTGCGAGGCCAACTCGGGAAAACCGTTAACTCGTTTTGCTCAAAAATTGGTCCAAATCGGCCGACTTAATCGCTAAAAATCGGAAATGGCTTGGAATCGGAAATCGCCTCGGTCATATAGCTTGTACCGATTACTCGGGGAGTAATCGGCCTTGGAGAGCGATTTTAACTACACTGGTACCACCACAGCAATTGCACAAAACCCATTTTCAGTTCTGAATTCTTCATTCAAACAACCTAATTTGAACTGAATCTACAATTCATCATCGAATTCATGTAATTCATAGCACAATCATTACCACCGTTTAATTATTGATTCAAAACCACAAAATAAAAATAGTGTTTGTTAGATCTTACCTCTTTCCATCTCCCATCTTCAAAATCACATAATCAAATTAGTTTTTGTCTTCAAAAAATGATTAACTCTATTACTTCCATCTTCAATCACATCAACAACACTCCAAACAGTTAATGGAAACATCCAGTGATGTTCATCTCCTTCAATATCAACGATGCATTGTTTGGTAGATAGAGTTGCAAAGCGTTTGCTAGAGGGGTGAGAGAATAACGACACAAAAATGAGAGAATGAATTAGGTTTTGCCTCTTCTTAGGGTTTCAGGGATAAGTAGGTAATTTTGATACTGATTTAACTCTGGTTTGTGGGGCCCATTGTCCGTAACTCTGTAACAAACGGCCAACAGACTATTTTGCAAATACTTTGTAACAGTGTGACCTATTTGTGAACCGGTATTTGTAAGTGGGATTGTTTTTGTAAATACCCAATTTATAACGATGAGTTTTTTTTTTTTTCCTTATTTCGTTAGAAAAAAGAAAAGAATATATACAAATAGCCACAAGATGTGGTTGCAAGATTTCCTACAACCACACCCCTCAAAGATTGTATATTATTCTAGCCAAATTCCATGATAAATTTGTAAAGTTTTATTTATCTTTTTAATGATTCTTACAAAAATAATGAGAATACAAGGAAATCAAAATAGCTCTGGACTTTCTCTCTCTTATTTATTTTCCTCTTACTCTAAAAAGATCTCTCTCCTCTCGACTTTGTTTGGTCCTTTATATAGGATATTACATAGTGGATGACAGCTAGGCAACCTTTATTTTCGGATCTGATCTGCGATGTTCTCGCAAGCTTACAAGGGTTTTCTTCGCAAGGTAATCCCAATCTTTGCTGAGTCTTCAAACTTTCCTTATTACTAAGCTGACGTTACTCGCTACATCACTTCTCTAACGCTCTGCGATGATCCTCGCAACCTTCCTTTCGTTAAAGCTTCGCTGAGGTATAACTGTTGCGAGATTCGGCTCCTACATCTTGCCTCTTCTCATGTCTTTTATGCGAACAAGGGAATGATATGAGAATTTCTATTTCTAAATGCCGCAACCGTTCATTTTTCCCTATCTTTCTCACCCGACAACCATCCGTGAATTTAGCGTAACCGTCTATACGTGTTTACTGTTCCCCTTTTTTACCGGTACATTCAATTTCAACCGGTCATCCTTTTTGCCTATTTAAGGAGAAGATTGATGAGAATATTATTTTCTTCCTTTACTTCATCTTCCTCGTCTCCGAGCTCTCTGTAAATCTTCATTCTCTGCAATTTTCTTCATCTTTAGTTCTTACAAGCTTATCTGTCTGCTACTGTTTTCACGGAGTCACCCATGTTAGTTTTGCTTTTCTTCTTCAATTTCGCTGAAACTGATCTTACTTTGGTGACTTTTTTTAACTGATCTTCTTTAGTACCTCTTCCACCAAATTCACAGTCCCAAACCCTAAGGTTTCCAGACATTCGCAACCCAAAACTGTTGTGGTCAAAAGAAAGCCTGCGAATTCCACGGTAATAAGAAACATCTTTTCTTTAATAACAATATTGTTGCCTCTGATTCTTATTTGAGTTGATATTCGCAGGATGATGAAGCTGTTAACAGACCATACAAGAAATCTCGGAAACTAAAGACTGTTATCTCTTCCGTTCATTTCCTGATTTCAAACCCTTAGCTTCTTCTCCTACAGCTTCGCCAGCTGAATCTTTATTACTTACTGCTTCTTCCCATGAGGATATCATTACAGATACCGTCCTCTCAGTTAACCCTTCTTCGAATGAAACTCCTTCTTCTCCTCTTGCGAATTCCGCAAAGATTGATTCTGTCACAACCTCGCATATAGAACCTTTTTCTTCTTCTCCTGGAAAAAAAAAATATCCATTGCGGAAGATGATTCACTTCCTATACCTTCAATTATCACTACTTCTTCATCTGAAGTCCCTCCTATTAAGATGGAGTTATTAGAAGGAGTAGACATTGCCTTTAGAGTTTTGTCTGATGTTCTTGATGATGCTCGAAAATCTTTTGTTGACCCTCTAAAGATTAACGTCTACGAAATTCTAGGTAAGTATTTTAATGTTGAAAGAACAACTTCTCAAGCATCTTTAGAGATTGAATCTTTGAAGGAGAATCTCCAAGCTAATACTTTGAAATGTGATGATCTCGCCTCAAAAATCAAAAGCTTGAGAATGTTTCGCTAGATTGCGAGAATCTTCACAGAAAAAATGATGAACTGAAAGGTATGATCTTTTTGTTTTTATTCATAACTTGTCTTTTTTGTTAATTTTACTCCTTTTGTATTCATTTTTCTTGTTCGCACGTTAAGTTCTAATTCAGAAACGAATAATAGAGAGGTACGACTTTCAATATGTCGCTGAAGAAGCTCGTGCTGACAATGAAACTTTGTTGAATCAATATAACCAATTAGATAATCTTTATTCATATTATGTTGATCAAATTAACAACCTTTCTAACGAGAATTCCCAACTAATCCAAGAACAAGAAGTATCAAGTAGCAAGCTATCCCAACTCTCTTACTCATTAATTAAAGCTAACTTGAAGATTGAAACTCTGTCAGATGAGAATGGAACCCTGTCTCAAGAGAAGCGAATCCTTCTAAACAAAGTAGCGATATCTTCGCAACAACTTAATATACGTCAGAAAATATGTGATGAACAAGAGCGATCTCTTCGCTCGTTAAGAAGTGACCTTAAAGAAGTAATTGAATCGTCTATTGCTGAGAAGAATAAACTCATCCAAGGTAGAATAGCTTTGAGCGTAAAGGCAAACCAACTTAAAGAGCAACATACTCAGCTAGAAGATTCCTATGCTTCTTTAGCGAAGGAAAATGCTTTACTTATCGCTAATGATAAGAAATTTCGATCTCGCCTGAAAGGTTTAATTGGGGATAATTTTGATGATGCAATGAACAACTTGGAGAATAATAGTTTGGCTTTAGACCAATATCTTATTTCGTAGAAGGAAGGTAGTTATAAGAATCTGACTTCCTCATCCAAGTTTTTACTCTTTGTTATCTTCGCAATACTCTTCTTTTGTGAATTTCGCTATAACAATCTTTTGTATTTTTATTGTTCGCAGATTCTGAGAGAAGTCTTCATTCTTCTATATCTTCCTTGGAATCGAAATTATCCAAGATTCGCAAGGAAAATGCTACACTTGTTACTGCCCTTGCTCATTCTCGTGATCGTGCAGAAAGAAGATTTGACTACCTTCAACATTTCAAAGATATCGAAAGTAGAAATCATCAGAAGGTACTTCTTCGCCAAGTTCATCTCAAGGATGAAGTTCTTGTGAATGGCATTTTACTAGATAAATCACTTCCTCCTACAAAAATTATGCCTCTTGACATAGATGCTGATGAAGTTCCTCGTGATCCTGATGGTGATTTTGATTTTGAAAGTGATGATGATGCTATTCTTGAAGGAGATGAAGAAAATGAGCCCATCAAAGAAGTTAATGCCGAGGATAATCAAGATGGAGAACAAGCTAGAATGGACCAACAAAAAGAAAAGACTTGTGAAGATGAAATGATTTTAGAAGATCAACCACCAGCCCCTCTTGCAGAATCACATGTTGAAATATGAAATTTTTCTAGTTATCTATGTTGTTTTATCTTCGCCTTACTTTTCTACCAAGCAGTGTACTTTCATGAATCTTGAAACTCACTTATCTTTTTAATATCTCCTTATCAGCGAGATAGATAATGCATCTTGTTTATTAATTCCCATACTTGCCTCTGATTATCTATATTGCGAAAAATGAATCTGTCTCCTGCACAATACTTAAATGGTTAGTTTATATAAGTTCATTTAGATGTTATTTTCCTGCGAAATTTCGCTATCAAATATATCTTAGAATTTTTCCAAAATTTCATTTTGTTATGTGGTCTTATTTTGCCTTCCTAAGTAAAGGTCTTATCTTGCCACTTTTTATATTTGCGACAAAATCGCAAGACGTCTTTAAATTTTCATGTATTGACCCATTGATCTTGCCTTATCATATTCTTGTATTTTTGCCTCAGCAGGATATTTTTCATGCGACAATATGATAGGCCTAAATATTATTGTGAACGTAAAGCCCCATGATATTTCCGTCTTGCGATGAAATCGCAGTACGTCTTTACACATTCGTGTACCGACCCATTGATCTCGTCTTATCTTTCTTTAGTATTTTTACCTCTACAGGATCGTTGCGCAAACATGAAAAGCCTTAATACTCCCATGAGTAAAAAGTCTCATGAAATTTGCGTCTTTAGACACTTATCATCTCCCTAATGGAGGGTACCGCCCTTATCATCCCCCTTGTTTCCCCTTCAAGGAGGCGTACCTCTACCATACAAGGTTATCTCCTCCCATCCGGTTTTTTTAAAACAACCAGTTGTTTTCGCGGCCTTTTATACCTTCGCCGATATGGCTCATGGTTACAAGACCGCACCCTAAGTGGAGTTTTCTTCGGGCCGAGTGCATCATAGCCAAGACTTGCCAAGAATGGCCGAAACGCTTCAAACGCCCCAGGAACTCTTGGCTCAACCGTGTACCTCGGTGCCTTGATCGAGTTCTGCACTCCTTAGGAGAGACCTTCTTACCTCAGTCGCCCAACCCAAGTCATAAGCTTAAGTTGAGAATCCAAGGCGCCTCTCCTGGATGGGTTTAAAAACCCCAAGTCTCCATGACCCAGGTTCTGGGGCGGTGTAACCTTTCCCTGAGCCATGTAATAGGTCTCCCCTTCAATGACGCACTTTAGGTCTAACATTTGCCTCTTGCGAAATTTTATTCCCGAACTAGGGTGTACGCCAAAGTTGGGTGCCTCTTTCTTTTTGTTTATTGTCATAATTTCTTTTATTTTCTTTGTAATATTCATAATTCTGGCGAAATTATCGCATGTCTTCAACCCGTTCTGTCTGATACATTTTATGCGAAATTATCGCAGACTTGTTTCGATGAAAATAATCTCTGCGAAATCATCGCATTCTTCATTCTGTAAATATAATTTCGCAACTATGAAATTTCTTCTCTACCTCCTGGTGATTTTCGCCAATTCTTTTATGGATAATACTTCTTTAGATATAATCTATTCCATGGCCTATCAAGTTTATGACCAATGTCTTTTCCCTCAGGATCCATCAGTCTATATGCCCATGTTCCAACTATTATGATATAAGGTCCATCCCATTTCTTCTCCAATTTTCCATCATTTCCTCGCTGATATGGCGGTATTTCTCGCATAACCAAATCACCTGGCTGAAATTCTCTTATCTTGACTCTCTTATTGTATTCTCGAGCTAATCTTCTCTGATAATTCTCCATATGATGTAGGGCTTTCTCCCTCTTTTCTTCTAAATCATCAAGCTTTGATAAAATCATATATGCACTTAGATTTTTCTCCCATGCTTCTCTTTTTATAGTAGGTATAATGAACTCAGTTGGTAACACCGCTTCAACTCCATATGTTAAACAGAAAGGTGACATTCCCGTAGCTTCCCTCCTAGTTGTGTTATAAGACCAAACTGCATTAGGTACCTATTCACACCATGCTTTATTATGCCCCTCCAACTTCTTCTTCAATGTATCTGCTATTGTCTTATTCGTTGCCTCCGCTTGTCCGTTACTTTGTGGATATAATGGTGTGGATTTCCCACACTTTATTTTAAATGCATTAAGCAACATTTCTATATTCTGCCATTCGAACTGTTTTCCATTATCAGACACCAGTTGTGCCGGAATTCCAAATCTACAAATGATGTTTTCGAATATGAAAGTGAAAATGTCTTTATCGCGTATATGCTGTACTGCCTTTACTTCTGCCCATTTTGTGAAATAATCTGTTGCGACAATCAAATATCTCTTTTTTCCTGATCCTGGTAAAAATGGTCCCACAATGTCTAGAACCCATTTTCCAAAAGGCCACACACTTGTTGAAGATGATAAAAGTGCTCCTGGTGCATGTATTCTCTTATCGTGTCGCTGACACTCTTCGCAACGTTTTGATACTTCTTTTGCATCCTCATGCATGTACGGCCAATAATATCCTTGTGTTTTCGCTTTGTATGCGAAAGATCTTCCTCCACTATGATTACCTGCATCTCCATAATGTAACGCTTTCAGTATTTCCTCTCCTTCTTTTCGTGTCAAACATCTAAGCGAAGGTCCATTAAATGACCTTCGATACAATACCCCATCTCTGAGTTCATAATTTGTCGCACGACTCTTTAATTTATGTGCCTCTAATCTATTTCTTGGCATTTCTCCTCTCTCCAAGTATGCATGAAGTTCAGTTTTCCAATCTGTGATTTTATTTGCCTCTTCATTCTCCACACTTTCTACTATCATCACATCTACTTCTTCTTCTTTGTTGATTGACGGCAAGGGAAGCGTGTGAACTTTTATGTATCTTGCAGTCGGATCTGCCATCATGCTTGAGATAAAAGCGAAAGCATCCGCTAACCTATTATCCCTCCTTGATATATATCTCCATTTGATTTTCGGGATTTTCGCTGACAATTACCCAACAAGCCTTTTGTACTTCTTCAATGAGGGTTCATTTGTAGTGTATTCTCCTTTTATTTGGTAAATGACTAATTGTGAATCGCTAGTGATCCTTACATTTTCTAATTTCATTTCTATTGCGAGTCGTAAAGCATGCACCACTGCTTCATATTCCGTTTCATTGTTAGTAGACGCGAATTCCAATCTAAAAGAAAAAGGGATATTTTGACTTTGGGTCACATAAAAGTGACCAGAATTGCGTTTGGGTCACCCCAAAATTTTAATTAGAGTTTGGGTCACGAGACCACGGTTGACTGCGTTGACAGTTAATGAAGTTTGTTAAGTACTGCAATGACCAAATAAATATTAGACTTTGATTTATTTACCAACCAAACCATATAACTTCAGTTTGTCACGTGTACGGCTACCAATCATCCATAAAAACAACAACAGAGATTAAAAACCTATTAATCTGTTTTGCCTCCCTTCGACTCTTCTCTTTCTCCCCCTTCGTTTGTTTTTCGGGAATAATAAAAAATGGTTATCAATTACTCAAAACTAAAAACAAAATAAAAAAAAATCCATGATTGTAATTATGTTTGAAGATTTAGGGTTCATAAGAAATGGGGGTTCTTGTGTTTTGTCTTCTGTTGGTGGAGAAGGCGGAGGTGGTGTGAATTGCGCAGAGATGGAGTTGTTGCTTGGAAATTGAATTGGGTTGAGCTGGGATTCAAATAAGTTGAGTCTCGACTGTTGCATTTATCGATGACAGATAGAGAAGGGACCGAGAGTTCGAGTTATAAAACAGAGAAGATGGAACTGGCAGAGATTAATGCTGATGATCATAAAGAATACCGATGGCTGATTTGGGGAGGAAGTTGATGCCGCTCGTTGATTGATGATGTTGACGAAGGATGGAGCTAATTGTCAGTGAAGAAGGAGATCGAGTTGCTGCTGTGATTAATTCTTCCAGCGATGGATATTCGAGCAAGGTAACTGTCGAGCAGGAATAAGAACAGAGCGATGATGGTACTCGGTATTGGCGGTTGTTTAATATCAGAGATGAAGTCGAGTCTGAGAAGATTTTTTTGCACGTGCAGTGCACATGCTGACACTTAACTAACACCGTTAGCAGGATACAAATTAATTTAAAATAAAATTATTTATGTAACGGTCAAGACGGTCAACATCGGTCTAGTGACCCAAACTGTAATTAAAATTTTGTCATGACCCAAACGCAACTCTGGTCACTTTTATGTGACCTAAAGTCAAAATATCCCAAAGAAAAAGCCATCTTTGTTCCTTCTGGTGATATCAAGACAATTCCAATTCCCTTACCTTCTCCATTTGATGATCCATCCACCAATATTTCCCATCTATCAGGATCTGTTAACAGGTCTCTTGGATTCCCATGTTCTTATTCTATATCCATCATCTCTTCCACTACTTCATCATTTTCCAATGGAAATTCTGCTAAAAAATTCGCAACAACTTGTGACTTCGGCGAAGATAATACTTCATATTTAATCTTAAAATGCCCCACTTGAGCATTCCACCTCTCAATCCTGCCTGACCTCTTTGAATTTGTCATTACTGATTCAATGGGCACCTCTGTTAATACCCTTATTCTATGGGCTTGAAAATATATGCGAAGCTTAAAGGCTGCATAAACTAATGTCAATATTAGTTTTTCAATCTTTGAATAGTTCTTCTCTGCTGCATTAAATGTCTTGCTAATGTAATAAATTGGATTTTCTACTCCGTCATTTACTCGCAACAAAACGACACTTAAATCATGCGAAGTGGTCGCAAGATAAATCAATAATTCTTCCCCTAGATCTGATTTTTGTAAGATGGATATATTCATCAAGTAATCCTTTATCCCTTGCAATGCTTTCTCGCATTCATCTGTCCACTTAAATTTCGTTCCCTTCTTGAGTATATTGAAGAAATGCTTGCACTTTTCTGATGATCGTGAAATGAATCTTCCCAGCGAAGCCAAGAATCCATTTAATTTCTGTACATCTTTCACCGTCGCTGGTGTTGGCTTGTCGCGAACTTCTCGCACCTTCTCCGGATCAACTTGTATTCCTTCTTTTGACACAATGTACCCTAAAAATTTTCCTGACGCAACACCGAAGATACATTTTTCAGGATTGACTTTGATGTTGAACTGCCGCATCTGTTCAAAGATTTCTTTTAAATATTGCACATGGTCTTCAGCTTCTTTGCTTTTCACCAACATGTCATCCACGTACACTTCTAATGTCTTATGAATCCATTTCGCAAACACCTTCTCTACCATTCTCTGATATGTCTCTCCAGCATTTCGCAAACCGAACGGCATTTTCGTGTAACGATATAATCCTCTTGGTGCAAAAAAGGCGGTATGCTCCTGATCTTCTTCAGCGAGAGGAATTTGATTGTAACCTTTATATCCATCTAAAGAAGATATTCTATCATTCCCTGCCGCTGATTCAACCAATTGCGGGATGTCTGGTAACGGAAAACTGTCCTTTGGACAAACTTTATTTAGATCAGTGAAATCTATGCAAATCCTTATCCCATTATTTTTCTTAGGTACCACTACCATATTTGCAATCCATTCTGGGTATTTTGCTTGTCGTATAATTCCTGCATCCAACATCTTCTGTAACTCTTCTTCTATTTGAGGATGATATGTTGTTGCTATTTTTCTTATTCTATGTTTGTATGGTTTTATAGTTTTGTTGATTTCCAAATGATGACACGCAACTGAAGGATCTATCCCAGGTATTTCGTCCATGTTCCATGTGAAGACATCTTTAAATTCTCGCAATAGACTGATTGTTCGTTCTTCTTCATCTACATCCATTTTAGTTCCGATCTTTAACATTTTTGGCTCTTTTTCAGTTCCAATATTCACTTCTTTTGTTGGTTCTGCTGCTGTGTAGGCCGCCTTTGACTCTACTATTGGTGTTTGCTCTTTTATCGTTTTTATCGGTTTGTCTCCTTCTTGAGAAATTTCGCTTGGTATTCCTTTTCCTTCTTTTGCTTTTATCATGTAGATTCTGAATTCTTCTTTTTTCCTTGCCTCTTTCGCCATTTTCCAGCGAAGGTTTCGCTTCTTTGCATGCCCTTCATAATTTTCTACTTCCACCTGATGACACATTTTCGCCTCATTATCATCTCCTTTGATTTCACCTACTCCGCTAGGCATAGGAAACTTGATACACTGATGTAGTGTGGATGCTACCGCTTTAATTGCATGTATCCATGGTCTTCCCAACAACATGTTGTAAGGTGATTCCATATCCACCACACACAGTGTCACGTGTGTTTCAATTTCTCCTAATAATATTCGCACCACTATTTCTCCTTTAGGCCTTGTTGTAAACTTACCAAAACCATGGATATGATAGGTTGAACAAGTCATCTCTTCATCTTTGTACCCCATCCTTTTGAATGCATGGTAAAATATTATATCGACTGAACTTCCTGTATTTATTAGAGTTCTGTTCACCACCCATTCTTCTATAGATTTGGCTAGTCCATCTTTCTCCTTTCTTGCTGCAGTTACTGTAATTACCAACGGAGTTGTGTGATTTAGATTTTCTCCCGGTATTTCTGCTGCTGTGAATGTAATTTTCTGTTTTCCCCACTCCTTCAATGGTGGCGCCTTTTCTTCTATCATAATTTTCTTTCCTTCAAAATCTCGTTTATGTATTCTTCCTCTAAGATTTTCATGAAACTCATTAATCATTGTCTTTGTAATTAAGTTACATTCTAATTTCTTGACGTCTTCTTTGATTTTGATGATCTTTTCCTCAACCAATTTACTGATTTTCTTCATCATCCTTTTTTGATTTCAATAACTTGTCATACACCTCACAAATTCTTCATCAAATACTTCAAATTCTGTCGAATCATAATATCCTCATTCAATCTTGTTTTCAAATAGTTTTCAAAATTTTCGATCCCTGTTTCTAGCGCCAATATGTGGTTGCAAGATTTCCTACAACCACACCCCTCAAAGATTGTATATTATTCTAGCCAAATTCCATGATAAATTTGTAAAGTTTTATTTATCTTTTTAATGATTCTTACAAAAATAATGAGAATACAAGGAAATCAAAATAGCTCTGGACATTCTCTCTCATATTTATTTTCCTCTCACTCTAAAAAGATCTCCCTCCTCTCGACTTTATTTGGTCCTTTATATAGAACAAGGGCGTTCATGCCCGTGCATTGATGCACGGGCTAGTGTCATAATGGATGATGCAATTTAATTTTTTCTGCATGCAAGCGTGATGTGCCCCCATCAAGAGTTAAACTTTCTTTCATATTTTTCTAAAGCAAGTGGGTTTGGTGCTTAAATTTTTTTTTGTTCGTCTAAAGAGTTGGGAAACACTCAGTTGGGTTTTGTAACACCTGCTACCTGCAATTGCATCATAAATTGATGTAGTTTAGATCGTATATAATTGCTTTGCGTACCATGAATGTAGTTTACTCGATAACACAAAAGATTGCATAAATATCAGTAAACAATTTGAAGCCAAGATAAATATAGAGTCTCAAAGAATTTGCACTTCAAGATTAATGAAGATAGTTATAAACTGAAAAGTAATCGCTTAAGCCAAAAAAGAAAAAAGCGTACGTCGAAGATAATTGTCTTCCTTAATAATGTTCTTTCACTTGAATCTCTCTTTCTGGAGAACATATTGATGGCCGAAGTATCTCAATATAGTGTTTTTAACCACGTTAGAAATATTATCTTGTAAGTTAGAAATATTATATTGCAAGTTAGAGTAGAAATTAATACTTTACCTGTTCTACCGATCCGTAATTTGTTTCCCTTGGCCCTTTCTACCGTAGGTTGTAAGTTAGGTGTATCCATTTATTGTAAGCTTTCTCTATTAAGTTTATCCGTCCCTTGATAAACTTGGAAAGTAGATTATCACATGCAATGAAGAATATGAAAAAGATTAATATGTATACAAAGAATAATATTAATGTAAATGTGATTGAATACATGCAATGAAGAATATGGAAACAAGATAATATGCATGCACCTGTTCTACCGATCCGTAATTTGTTTCCCTTGGCCCTTTCTACCGTAGGTTGTAAGTTAGGTGTATCCATTTATTGTAAGCTTTCTCCCGCCCTATATCTATTGAAAACTTTTGCTCGATTATATTAACTTAACATATGCAACAACTATATCCAAACTGAGAGAAATCTGGAGATTCAAGTATTCGGTCGCATACCACTTTTGAAGCATTCAAGAAGACACGGAAATTGATGATTAATTGATGTAACTTTGAAGTTATAATCCAAGAACTGATATTAACATGCTCAGATTTATGGTGCTACATTAAAAAATTCCAGGAAAAAATAACTTTACTCATCACTGTGCCTTGTTAAAGAAAAAATCTGGGGTTGTTATGTCATACACAACCACTGCAACACCTACAGGAAAATTATTCACCACACCCGTCCGGTCTTGAGTATATTCATTATTCCTTTGTACCTACAGTTGAATCATTATTTGGAACGAAAAGATTTAAAACAACTTACCTTATTACTGGATGTAGAATTTTCTTACAACAGCAAATATTAATCATCCATCTCCAGCATGCGCGATATGGATTTTGGACATGAGTCGTATTTCCAACCATCTTGAAGAAGTAGTTTTGTCTTTTGGACTTCATAGTCGAACTTCCAACTGCCATGTTTCATAAAACATGCAGTACCAACATAAAAGTGGCGCACGCATCTCACATTATAGGGATCACAAATTGGTCACAGAATTCTGGCAAATTTTTCTTTTGCTTCAAGATCATCTATTTTACATATATCATAGTTCTTGTACCTTAACTTACTGACAAAGAAATCCATCGAGAACACACTCCATTTCTGAACAATTAGCACTGATCCGACTTGATATGCACAAATAGTTAGTCCACCATCGTTCTCCTATATATGATCATTTCACCCTTTATTTCTTCAGGTCTTCTTATTAGGAAACGTATCCATGATCATTTTTTTCTTTCAGAAAGGGGGGGAGAGTAATCTTTTTCCGAAGATACATAATATTTAAGTCTTCTTATTGATTATGAAATCATTCGTAGCCAGTACTCAACCCGAATCCTTGACATACGTGTGATGCGTATCTGTGGAATCCAATTTCAAGTTCTCAACCATCTGTTTACCCGTTACAACTTCTTCCCTGTGGATATACCTTGCTTCCCGTGCAACCATTTCCTTATGCTTTAACTTTCTTTCCGAAAACCCATTTCTGATTCGCTCGACTGTAGTAGCTTAACAGCATTCAACGTTTAAAGAAGCATATTTGGTTACTCATGCGAACGACCATATCTTCATAGTTTTTAAACCAATTCATGCATCATCATGTGTGTCATATATGATCAAATCATAAGTCAAATGATGAATATTTCAACTTCTTTGTTCAATGTTTCGCCTCTTTCCTAAATATTGGAAGTCTCTCTGTATCCATTCATTGACTAAACTGAAGATAACTTAGTCGGCAGAAATGGAATGGTTAAAGTTACTAATATTCAAAAAGAAAAGAAGAAGAAAAGGAAAATCAAAAATAAATCTTCGAGCCCAATCATTAGAAGATGGGCAGGTTTTCAAATAAGATTACCTTATGATGTTTGTTCCATGAACCATGATGAGGTTTTCATCACTTGTAAAGATAGATCAGTTTTAATATTTTCGGGTCTCCATGAAGAAAGGCTCATCCTGCAAACAGTTTCCAGACCAATGAATTCTTTGATTCGTTCCTAATTTGAAGTCCTTAAAGTTCCTCACTGCCCGATAAGTTGCAACCTTTCCAACAAAACTCTTCATAACAAAGAGAAAGAAAGGGTTTTCAGGATGCGTCTTACCCTGAAATGATTCCAAGGGTCGTTTCCTTTCAATTTTCCTTAATATTTTGTTAAGCTATCGTAGAATCTAAAATCGTGACGACACGTCAGACTAAAAACACCCAAATTTCATGTAAGAAGGACACGTCACCAAAGTTATTCTCCTTTATATAATAAGGAATTGATATTACATAGTGGATGACAGCTAGGCAGCCTTTATTTTCGGATCTGATCTGCGATGTTCTAGCAAGCTTACAAGGGTTTTCTTCGTAAGATAATCCCAATCTTCGCTGAGTCTTCAAACTTTCCTTATGACTAAGCTGACGTTACTCGCTACATCACTTCTCTAACGCTCTGCGATTATCTTCGCAACCTTCCTTTAATTAAAGCTTCGCTGAGGTATAACTGTTGCGAGATTCTGCTCCTACACAAGAAGTAGCTATATGGGGAAAATTGTAGAAATATCGCATGAACAATGATGCCCAGTCTAGTACTGGACTGAAGAAGTTAATGTGGAGGCTGGAGCCGGCAGCAAAGGGCCAAGTGAAAGCCAAAGTCTTGCAGCAAACCAAAGGTTCCAACATAGAAGGGACATGGTAAAACATTGACTCGTCCCTAAATAACATTGACTCGCATTACACACACTAAAAGTAAGCAACGACATTAAAGAGTTTTCCCATGAAAGCAATGACACAATAGCTGCACAAGCAATCTACAGGACAAATATCATTTTTTTCATCTGTAATTTTGCCAATATATTAATGTCTAATCCAAAAATTCTTTTACCAAACTGATTAACAAATTATAAATGAAATGCTTCACTTTTAAAGAATTCAAACTCACTTCTTCTTAGATATCTTTCTTTAATTTCTTATTTTTTATTTTTGAAAGCTAGATGTGCAAGCAATACAAAATCATATAGGGGTTGGATCAGTCATTATATACGAATACAAAAATTCAAGAGGCTTCTTGATTATCAGTTCATTACGTATTTTTCAGTGGTCTAGTGCATTCAAAATTTGCACCAAGAAAACGAGATCGACGTGTCTTAAATTGGTTAGATTTTGTACGGAATGCATTGTTACGGACAAAATGGAATGCTTGAAGATTGAAGGAGCGTTGCGTGTTTAGTGTCTTCATAACTTTTCCGAGCCATCAGAGTGGATACGATCATATGAAAACTATTAGTGTTCTAAAGACCTTCAAACATCATAACCTTGCAAATCATTATTGTTACCATAGATGGAAACAGAAAATAATAATAATTATTACTCCCTCCGTCCCTATTATATAGGCGGAATTTTATTTTTTGCTTGTCCCATTAAATAGGCGGTCTACTATTTCCTAGATGAATATTTCTACATATACCCTTATTTATGGTGCATAGATAATTGTGTTACTAATAGGACAAGGGGTAAAACATGAAAAACATAAAATATTATGAATCCAATGTTCTTTTCTTAAAATAAGAGAATTGTGTCCCCCGCCTATATATGTGGGACGGAGGAAGTATTCATTATTTTATAAGGATAAATTTAACTCCTTACACCTTTTTCCGGTCATTTTATGGCTGACACAAACAACAAGGAACATTGTAGTCACCATTCTACAATTAACACTCCTGACATTCAGTTCTTAAAGGCATTTTTTTGAGTAAGTTATCATGTTATCCTATGCACCCATACATATGATAATTTAGCATTAATTATGTCCATTTATCTTGGGTTTCCAATTTTTTCCTTGGGATTAGAATAACTTTATATTAAATAATTTCTGTTAATAAGTATTATGATTATTTCAAAAATATCCTTAAGTTTGAAAATAATTATTTAATACAAACGGCTTCCAGCAAGTCGTCCGAGACGAAAATGGAATACTGTTACAACAAGTCATGGTCAATTGGGTTTGTCTGCTCACCACCTTGTAATTCAAAATACTAACCATTTTTGATAAGCGTAATTAAGAAAATCCCCAATTAAATTTTTCCAATACGTTTCCATGTAATATTTATGCTATTTCAGTGACACAATATTCATATAACATGTGTCGTCTAACTATTTTAGTAGTCATGCATTCAGCCCTATAAAAATTTCAAGGCAGTGCTCGACCATGTTGTAATGAACAGAACTAATTAAGACTATTTCCATCTTACCAAATATGTCACTTGTAATAATCACTGGCTATACCCTTTAATTAAAATATGTCTACTAACATATGCTCGGTTATTGAGATCATGATATTGCACCTGATCTATTTGTTAATCTAGTTAACACCACAAAATACAAGAATGATGATTAAGCTCAAGGGTAAGAACGAAAATTCAGCTCACTTAATATTTTAGATTAATGTGACATTTAATAATTCATAGAGTATTAGATTTCCAAAAAATAATTTAGAAGTCCAAGAGTATTTAATGCTCCTTAACCTTTGCATACATGCAGAGGTTAACATTTAGCAAACTGCATTGGATAATAGTATATTACAACATTCAACAATGCAATGCCAGAATCGGACACCGTTATATGGCCACTTTTTTGTAAAATTGAAGGTCATCAATTGACACAAAAAGATTAAATTTTGGTGTCCCAAACCATTTTCAATCAACAACGAAAGGACTAAAGAGCCCTTATATGCTTTTATTTCTCACTAAAATTGACGTAAATATAACAAAACACGATGGGTAATCATGTAAATTTCGTGTGCAGAAAAAAGGATACGAAGGTTGGTAATGTAGTAATTGTGGAGGGATAGTTTAGTAAAGTCCAGGGTAAAGTGACCTAAATGTTGCAGGTTCGAATCTCGACAACTTTTTTTTTCTTTTTCCCTTATTCTTTCTTCTTCAAACCGATAGAGGAGATCGAGATGAAGAAAGAGATTGAGCAGAGAAGTTAGGTTTTGTGTCAAAATTGAAGAATCAGAGTATGGGTTTCGAATCCTAATCTAAATTTCCGATTCTAGCTAATAGAAAGAAAGGTGTTGGTTATGAACCATTGAGTTGGTCAATTTCAGTTGGGATTTGAGAATAATCGAAAAGGGGATTTTGGGTGTTCTTGTTTTGAGATTGAAGGTACGAATTTCTTCCTGGTCCGATATATTGAACGTTCATCATATGTTCTTAAATGATTTAATCACTCAACTGCTATCAATTTTATTGTGGAATTAAGTATGAAGAACCTAGGGTTTCCTTAGGATTTGATTTCAACACTGCTTGAAACTGAAACATGATAGGGAAAGAATTTTTTAGGATTTGATTTCAACAATGCTTCATGGATTTGATGCCATTTGATGTTTAGTATCTGGTCTTGGATTTGACTGTTCATGGTTGAAATGTTTATCATATTTGTCTGTGTAAACATTACAAAAATTTTCAAGAATGGAAACACCATATACTTACGCCAGATTTATGTAGTTCACAGACAAGTTAACACATTTTTATACATTTATACTTAGACCTGATACTAGTAGAGACAGAGACACATTTAGAGGCATTTTAAGGGTTTATTGAGATGATAAACATAATCCCCCCACCCACATACCCTAACTGGAAATTTCTCACATTGAGAATGTACGAAGTTTTTGTTAGGGAGGGATCATAATGTGTCACAGGGATGATAACTATTGATAAGACCCACTCGTGTTGTCGACGGTGTCCGATTCTGGCATTGAATTGTTGAATGTTAAGATGCATCAAGTGAAATCCTTTCTTATTTCAACATTACAGTTTCCTCAAACATCTTATTCTACTGATCATTGTAAACTTACTACTTGTTAGATATAGAATGTACTAATTACTTGAAGTAAACTTTTATGTTTTATTTGATCAATTGTGGTTGGACATAATTTTATATATAAATCTCAAGATATTCACACAAATAATATTTGCTCACATTCAGTTTATTGCCTCTGTCGGTGCTTGCAGAAAGTGTACCAAAGTAACCAAAAATAAATAGTTATTATTTATTAATTTATTTAACTGACTACTAAATAATGGTTCAACAAGCCTTTTTCGGATTTGTAAGGTTTAAGTAGTTTTTATTTAATAATAGTTCAACAAGACTTTTTCGGATTTGTAGGATTAAAGTAGTTTTTATTTAAAACATCCCTCGTACCGAAATAAAAAATAAATAATGCTGTAATGGCCTTTACACCATTACAAGCAAGCCAATCAAACGAGCTTTCGTTTTGAAATATTTTTATTTAAGTATTTTTCCTGATTGTTTTGCTTACTAATACCACTAATAATTAACTTTAACGAAGAATCAATTAATGTAGGATGTATTACGCTTTTGAAACCTGAACTTGTTGTTAGGCTTCCAACTAGTTTCTCATAACAATACTATTTATCCAATAATAAAATAATTATATATAATACCCCTCAAAATTCGCCCTCCTAAATATACCCTTATTCGATTTTTAAAAATACCCTTACCTTCTGAAAAGTACAATCAACTAGCACAAGTTGCTTTCAGAAGTGGACGCAACTAGCACAAGTTGCTTCCAGAAGTGGACGCAACTTTATACAAGTTGCTTCCAAGCAACTTTCTCAAGTTGATTCCAAAAATTATTTTTTACCCTCGAGGGTATATATTTGTGCACAGTCAACAAAAATGGAGGGTATTTATAACATTCCCACTATATTTTTGCTGCTAAACACTTGTGGGTACACAAATAAAACTCGATTCTCTTGCACTCTATCATGTGCCGGAACCTAATTAAACCGGATCATATTGACGTATATACAAAAGCGAAAATTTTACTTTTACAGAGTCACAACCAGCAAACCAAGTCAACAATGGTAAACAATGTGGTCTGGGATGAGAAAATGAAGAACATTGTATGAATGATTTGTGATCCTAATTGCGTGATTATATTTGCGACACAGGGAGATTTTTATCGTTGAAAATATCCCCGTGCACTACTTAGGCCAAAAGATCATTTGCGATTGTCCAATATGACTATAGAGCATAACTTCACTGACCTTGTGACCTTCTTACAAAACCAAACAACATAGAAAATGACCATACGTTTGCATAACTTCATGCAGTTTATAAAAATCACTAAAGAACAAAGTTTAATATAAATACATGAAAATGACCTCAAACTTTACTAGAGAATCAAACTTAGGACTCAATGGAACTTCAAATAATCCAACTTCATGGGAGAGTCAAATTTTGAGACTCCATTCATAGTTCAAAAACTCAAGCAGTCAGATGTTTGTGGCTCCTTCATAACTCAAATGCTCAAGCAACCCGCATTCATATGTCTCAAATTCGTACTGTTAGGCACATAACTGCTAAGTATAGGTTTAGTTTCTCTAGGGCTTTTAAACATACTATAGATGGTGTTATTTCTAATCCTATGGATATATCTTCTTGGGTAAAGTTGTTTCTATTTCCCATATGTATCCTTAGAAATTACATTCCTAAGTGTAGTTTTGAAGTGAAGTCTGGTGTGAGGAAGAAATTATTGCAGTTTGTTTCAATAAATTCTTCCCTTGCTCAATGGCGAGAACCAGATCGGTGCACTAAGTTAGTTCAGAAATTACTTGAAGACCATGAGTTCTTATCCATTCATCCTTTACCTTGCAAGAAGTATAAGCAAGAGGACATCAATAGGCTATTATGTAGAAGGAAATTAAGTCAGGGAACATTTACTGCTGCAATTAGAGTTCTTACTTCTAGTGGTGTTGCTCCTTGTAATGAAGATACCTTGGCAGTTCTAAATCTTAAACATCCCACTGCATCACCACCAGTAATACCCTTTGCCTCCATTGAGTCTGCTTCTTTTGTTGCTAACAAAGATATGGTTGTTAGGCAGGATTAATAAGAGCTTCCCAAAAGGTACTGCTTGTGGAAGAGATGGCCTTCATGCTCAGCATTTATGCTGCTGCTGTAGCCGATGATCTTCTTACTTCCATTACGGTATTTTAATCTACTGCTTGCAGGTAAATGCCCTCCCTTACTTGGTGAGTTTATTGCAATTGCTCCATTGACTCCATTACTTAAACCTGGAGGAGATATTAGATCAATTGCCGTAGGAACCATTTGGAGAAGATTTGTTTCTAAGGTAGTTGCTTCCGCAGTTAGTAAAGATATGAGTGTTTATTTAGGTGATTATCGGTCTGGTGTTGGTATCCCTTGTGGTAGTGAAGCTATATTAAACTCAGTTAATCGTAAATAGCTTTGCATCCTCTAGTAAAGAAGATCGTTGCACATTGCTCCTTGGACCTTCAGGCCTGGTACCTAGATGATGGCACCATCATTGGCGATACTTTGCAAGTCTCTAAAGCTTTCCAAATCATCCAGTATGAAGGTTCAGTTCTTGGTCTTCATCTCAATCTACATAAAACTGAAATTTTTTGGCCTACTGTTGATGAAAGAAGTCGACTTGCAGAGGTTTTTCCCTGAGAAGTTTCCAGATCAACTGAAGGTGTTAAACTTCTAGGAGGACCTGTCAGTTTGAGTCATCAGTTTTGTAGTGATATTTTTCTCGAGCGTGTGAAGAAAACATATATTTCACTTGATGCAGGCCATTCAGATTTATAGGGGACCCCCAAAGTGAGCTCTTGCTAGCTACTACGTAATTGTGCATGTATTTCCAAATTATATTTTACTATGAGAACTACTGCACCAATGTACTTACAAGAATCTCAAGTAATTTTTGACACAAATTTGTTCAGTTATATGCGACATTTGATTGTGAATGATGGGCCTGGATATGGTGTATTGCAACACATGCTTACTACCTTGCCTATCCGTGATGGTGGTCTGGGCATGTATTATATGCCAGACACCATTCAGTATTGTTACCTTGCCTCTTTCATCCAATCTAAGTAGTTGCAAGATACTCTCTTGCGTTATTATTATATATGTAGCGATGGTTCCAATTACCATCTTTCTTTAGACTCTTTCTTCGAGGTATGTCATCTTGATTCTGCCTCTTTCAACATTGAGTTAACTTCCCCCCATCCTATGCGTTTACTGACAGCTAAGTACTTTAATGTTGTTGAACAAGATATGCAAAATCTATATAACATGTCAGTTAGGGATTTAGTATTATGGCAGTGAAATAAGTTCCCACATGCTCAGGATTATTTTTTCAGTTGTGCCTATAGGTAGTCTTGGACAATGCATTGGTCCTCGACAGTTTTGTGCTATTCTTTGTTATCGTCTTGGTATTTCACTCTTTCCAGCTGGGAGTTTTTGTTGTTTCTGTAGTCGAGATATGAATTTATTTGGTGACCATGCTCTTCACTGTGCACATGAAATAGGTTTAAAGTTTTGGCATGACTTGGTTCGTGATGTTTTGTTTGATATATGTTCTCGTGCTGGCATACACGCACAAAAAGAGGTGAATTTGGGTTTCTTATGAGTTGAAGGTGGTGCTTTAAGGTCTGCAGATATTCTCATTTATAATTGGGACACGGGTAGTGAAGTGTGTTTAGATGTAACTAGAATTTCACCTTTTACAGGGGGTGGAGTTGATACCTTCGTACCAAGGAAGGTTGTATGTAATGCGGTTTCAAGAAAGCGGAACAAGTATCTTGACAAGTCTACTACACATGGTTACAGTTTCGGTACTATAGCTTTCACGACGTTGGGTGAGTTAGGTGATGAGACCATGGATTTCTTGAAGAGAGTGAAGCATTTTGTAAATAGTCATAATGTAAATGTTAAAATTGGTGATTTTCTTTTTCATAGATTAGGAGTTACTATTCAAAAATGTGTTGGCGCCCAATTAGTTGCTAGGTTGCCGATAAGTTATTTGTAATCAATTCATACTTTTCCATTCTTTGAATTAATACCATCTTTTTCCTTTAAAAGAAAAAAAAAGAAAAAAAAAAAAACTTCTGATTTTTTTTTGAGTTTCTACTGTAATTATATAATTCAGCTCCATGAAAAATGTAAGGCTTCTCAACCTTGTAGAACCAAACCAATAGGTTTGATTCTTATATTAGAATCCCAGGATAAACACCAAGAAAATACTGGTTCAGAGATTTTAAACAACTCAATTTTCGCATACATTCAAAAATCATTACTCCCTCCGTCCTAAATTATTGGTCCGCTTTGAATAAGTCAAGATATTAAGGAGACCGGAGGAGTGTACAAAACTATCCCTATTAAATGCTATGTTATTAGTAAAATTAAAAGGAGTATATGGAGCATGTATGAAAAATAAATACATATTTGGTAATTTTATTATTTATAGAAATGTTTAAATAGAAAATAAAAATATTTATGGATTTATTTAGTAATTTTGTTTCCCATTGAGAAAGAAATCATTTAAGACATTTAAATAGAAGATAAAAATTAAAATATTTATGGCTTGATTTACCTGGCGTGATTGGGTATACCCAAACTAACTGGGGTATACCCAATGAGACAAAATAGGGTCATTTTGAAGTAAAGCCAAGCCACCCCTTAACCTTGTATTTTCAAAATGGCTAATATGCCCTTGTTTAATTAACACTAAAAAATTGATTAGGTTAATTAATTGAGTTTAGATTAAAATTTTGAAAATGAAAATCCAGTAGGTTAAACCTTTAATCCGTCTTATGAGTTCAATTTCGATCAAAAAATTTGGTTTTCAAAAATGTCAAAGGTCGGCAAGATATACGTTTGAATAAGGTGCCGGCTATATATGGCCGGCATGGTCTTTGTTTGAATAAAATGCCGACCAATTTTAGCCGACAAGGTATTTAAATGAAGCACATGCCGACTTTATTTTTTTTTTTGACACATAGGAGATGGCTATTGAAAATATTAGTCGGCAAGGTCTACAAAAAAAAACCCGCCGACTGGTGAAAAATACCCCGCCGGCGGTTGAAAAACCCCGCCGGCGGTATAAGTTGGCAAGGTATTTAAATGAAGAACATGCCGACTTTTTTTTTTTTGACACACAGGAGAGGGCTATTGGAAAATATTAGTCGGCAAGGTCTACAAAAAAACCCCGCCGGCTGTTGAGAAAAATACCCCGTCGGCGGTTGAAAAACCCCGCCGACGGTATAAGTCGGCAAGGTCTTCAAAAAATACCCTGCCGGCTGTAGAAAAAATTTACAGTCGTCGCCATGGATGTTATGAAAAGTCGGCAAGGTATAGATATGGATATCTTGCCGACCCTATAATTGCTAAATTTAGAGATGAAAAGTCGGCATGTTATTCAACCTTATACCCTGCCGACTATATTTTGGTCGGCAAGGTCGACAAAAAATACCATGCCGACTTTTGGTTCGTTTTGATTCTTCGTTTTTTTTTTTTTTTTTTTTTTTTTGATTTCACATGTATAGTTAGAGTGTAGAAGAAAGATTTTGATTTTTTTTTTTATATATGTTTCGGCCGGCAAGGTTTTTTTAGTATGGGCAATTTGGTCTTTTAACACCTTTTAGACACCCCTTAGCACACTCCTTTGGATGGGAACAAAATGGGTATTCCCCAATTAATTTGGGTATACCCCAATCAAGCCAGGTTGATTTAGTAGATTTGTTTCTTATTGAGGAATATATCATTTAAGATTTATTTTTGGTGGTATTTAAAAATTATTTTCTAATTATAAAAATTGAAGGATATATTTGAGAATAATTAACTAAAAAATATGACTATAAACAGAAGCTGGCCAGTATTTTAGGACAAACGAAAATCAAATAGAGGACAAAAATTTTAGGACGGAGGGAGTATATTGTATGTTATAAAGATTTATATCTTATTGTGTGCTACGAAATGAACTGATAGTAGGTGCATGACTTTTTGGGTTTTTTTTTTTTTTTTTTATCGGTAAAGAATTTGGTGCTGGCGAGTTTCGAACTCAGGTCAGTAACTTTACCACTGTACTATAGTGACATCGGCTTTTTTTGGGCTTATTTATTCGTCCAAATTCATTTCAATATCATGAACTTTATTTTTTTCCTATGTTGTTTATTCGGTACATCTGTTTTGTCATTTGATCTATAGTATAACTTGGACGACGAGTAAAGCATGTTGTTGCTGCTGGCTATAGTTTCTGGCATCGTGAATAATGATGTAAAACCGATAACTTCGCGAAAAAAAAGAAGGTAAAACCGATAACTCTCTATCTTCGAAATGGCTGGAAGAGCTTAATATCCTAATCAAGCTAGACCAGAATCATTATACATCAACCAAACTGTAAATAAGCATGCGAACAACCGTCATGAACATATGCAAAACATAGCTCATTATCGTGATGGAATCAGACTTAATTTATTGCAAATATGCTTTTCTGTATTGATCGTCCAATCAGATACGAATTGCACCAGAATTGATTTATTTTTTATATTATTTTTGTAGGATCAGAATATCGCGACATCAATACTTCGCGAGATTAATAAATACCACATCACGAAGGAGTCACGGGGAAGTAAAATAAATGATGTAATGGATGACGACAGCCAGAACACGAGGAAGATGTGAAAATCTGGCGAAGGTTAAGAGTGTCGCGAGGACGAACACTTATACACTTGCGACACTTCAAGTTATTCCCGAAAATAAAGGACAAATAAGTTAGTGTCATCCACTATATACTACCCTATATAAAGGATTGAGTCGATCTCATTGTAAGGGGTTCTCTTTGAATTGTTAAGCAAGTCATTAGGAGAGAGAAAGTTAAGAGTAATTGTAATTTCTTTGGCTCTGTTCTATCTTTCTTTGTAAACACTTCAAGAAAATAATCAATCAAATTCATAGTTATTCATATTCAAATGGATTAATTGTGTTGAATCTAATGAGGGGTGTAGTGTAGGAAATCCTGCAACTACATATGCGCTAGAAACATTGACTGAGTAGAAGATCAACCTTGTGAATTGAAAGAATCAGGAGTAACGAGAAAGAAATTTTGAATAATTTTCAACAATTTACTAAAATTATGAAATGGCTAGAAGAAGGAATGCGTCAGAACAACCAACAATTGTGAGGAGAAGCGGGAGATTAGCTGGAGAAAGGAGAAATGAAGTAGGTGAACCATCAAGAATAAATGCAAGAGATAGAGAAGAAGGTCAAATTCAACCACCAATTCAACCACCAATTCAACCAGCACCGAATAGAGTAATAGATTATGATAGGGTGAGCGTGCATACATGGAGATCAGATTTTGTGGAAGAAAGAGAAGTAGTGCAACAATTGGTAAATAATGGATAAGAGGAGAGAAATCGAGAAGAAATGGGAGAAACAGCTCATAGAAATGAAGAAATCGTAGCATTAGAAACGTTGAGACAAACAATACATGAAGAAAGACGATTAGAAGCGGAAGAACGCGCAGATTTAACAAGGCAAAACCATGAGTTAAGAATGGAAAATATGAGGTTGCAGAATAGGAGGTCGAGAAGTAATACCAGATCAAGACCAGGATCGGTTAGAGATGATAGGAGGAGAATGTTACCTGTAGAAAATGTTAATGAAGAAAATTTAGAAAGAGAGCTAAATCTCGGTGAAGGATACTGCGAAAAGAAGGGAAGTGGTGTGTATTCCACATCCAGAGATTTTACAGAATGACCAAAATAATGGAAATCAAGGAAATAGGCAACAAAATAATCCAATTGATGAAGAAAATCAGGAAGGAGGAAGAAGAATACTGCATGGGAGAGAAACACAGAGGAAACAAAAGGAGATTGAAGATGACATCAAAAAGCATTATATTTAACAAGCGCGTCTAGCTTGCGAAAGGGAAAGATTGAGAGTAGAAATGGAAGAACGAGAATTGGAGGAAGCAATTCGGCAGAATAATCATGACAATCGAGAAAGAAGGCGCGAGCAAAATCGCAACAATGGAAATATTAATGAAGAGTATGAAAGAATACAAAGGAGAACTGATAGACAACCAAGAAGAGAAAATGATAGATACAATGGTGTGCGAATCCATGAACGAGATGGAGGTGAAAGTCGCAGAGAAAGAAGAGAAGAAAATGCTGAACAAGAAAATCAAGATAGACATGAACGCAGAAGGAGAGAGGCAGAGCTAAAAAGACCAATAAATTCGAATCCTGATGTAAATGAACAAATCTTAAAAGAGTTGGCAGAAATGAGAGGAATGATGAACAATAGAAGAGGAGGAGGAAGAAGACAATTAGATGAGGCAATTGAAGAAGCTGCAAAAAATCCCTTTACACTAGAGGTGCAGTTAGGAGGAATACCCCCAAAGTGCAATTTACCTGCATTAACCAGCATTTTTGATGGAAAAACTTGCGCAATACAACACATCAAAGCGTATGTAAGATGTATGTTACAGTGGGAAAATCATGACGCTATATTGTGCAAATATTTCGCATCAAGTTTAACAGGAGAAGCACTGAAATGGTTTGAGGGTTTACCAAGAAACACCATCACGTCATTCAACCATTTACAAGCTATATTTTTAGGGGCATATATAAGTAACAACTCCTCGCGACCAGGAATTGAAGATGTATTTGGACTGAAACAAAGAGTTGGTGAAAGTTTAAGACACTTAACTGTGAGATGGAAGACGATGTGTAGCGAGATGGCTGGAAGAGTGGATGAAAGATATCTCATTTTATCATTTATAAACGCTATGTTCGCAACTAATTTGCTATATATTCAAATTTTTAGAGTCAAGAATACAATCACGATGACGGAGCTGCGAGAACTTCAAGAGGAGTATATTGCTTTAGAGGAAAGGCAAAATGAGATGGAATCATATCCAATTGCGAATACAAGTTCAAATGTTGCGAATGCAAGTTTATTACCCAAATTGATAAACACGGTGGCGAGTACTTCGCAAGGTCAACAAGAAAGGATAACAAATGATGGACAGCCAAAGATAGTAGCCATGGGAAGCCGTGACCAAGAAGAATATGAAAGAGAAAGAAACTACTACAACCGTGGTGGCAATAACAAAATTCAAAGACTTGATCATCCGCAAGAAACTTATGGAAGTCAAAGGCAGAATTATCATGGAGGGCAGCGACGTCGCATAGTAGTATGGGAAGAAATAAAAATGCCAGCATTAAATGCTAGTGTTGAAAAAATATGGGAAGCTATACTCTTGATGGAAAACATACCTGCGCCATGGAACATGGGGAATGAGCCACCACCAAGTGATAGAAGTCACGAGTTCTGTTCTTACCACCGTTTTCATGGACACTTAACAAATGACTGCAGAAATATAAAAAGAATCATTCTCAGAATGATTGACCAAGGAAAGCTAAGTCATTTTCTAAAAAGTGAAGAGAAGGTTCAGCCATTACCACCACCACCAGAAATGCATAAAAAAAATTCAGCAAAGGGGAAAGAAATATTCGTAATAGAAGTTGGATCGAAAGCTAAAAATTTGTTTTGCAACTCCATTGTACACTCTTACCGAACAATTGAAGATTTTCATGATAATGTTCTCAGTAGGGTTTTTGCGAGGGATGCTAATAATAAAGAAGTGATGAACATTGCGAAGACGTCGCAGTTAAAAGAATGGCAAATACAAATTATTTCTTTCAACGCAAAAGAGATTCCTGAAGGCAAAGAGACGCATGACAACCCATTGGTTGTAAAATTGGAAATTAATCCAAAACCCGTAGATGGCGAAGACGACGAAGCGAGAGAATTGTTGGGCGATCAATAGAATCTTGATTGATACGGGAGCTCAAGAAATATTCTCTTCTACCATACTTACAAAAATATGGGGGAAGGATGAAGAATTGATACCTTCGACATATAAGATATATGGTTTCAATGGAACAAATAATAAGCCTAAAGGAGAAGTTCATATGAGAATACCTTTGCAAGGGTTATCAACGGGGATTTTGTTCTGTATAGTTGATGTGGAGTCCCCTTATAATGCATTGATCGGAAGGCCATGGTTGCACGAAATTCTGGGCGTAGCGTCAACTTATCATCAATGCATAAAATTTCCTCACCCTAGCGGTGTTGGAATTATAAAGGGAGATTGGACGGAAGGACAAAAATGCTATGAGATCGACGTGGAGAGTTGCGAAGAGAGAGCTGCGAAAGGAAAGGGTTGGAAGCAACATGCAAAAGATGAACAAAGAAGAGAAAGATTGATGGTGGATGCCATTGATGTAAGAGGAGAAGATACATTGCGAAACAGGTGCATGAAAACAGTTGAAAATTATGATGGAAAGGAATCATTAAGAGATTTGAATGGTGAAGAAGCAGAGAGCAGCAGGAGCAAAAAGTGTAAGAAGTGAATAATCATCAAAAGGCAGTAACAAAAGCTTGTTAAGGGTAAGAGGAAGAAAAAATAATTGAAGAAGAAATATGCGAGGGTCTCGCCATCAAGAATGTATGACAATTAGATTGAAGAATTGAAAAACAAAAATGATTAAACAATGTAAGATTGCGCGATAGCTTCGCAAACAAAAGGAATGATTGAATGAATTAACAAAAATGAAAGAGTGAGTGAATGGGACGAACCTTTATGGCGTACACCCTAGTTCGCGAATTATATTTCGTAAGAGGCAAATGTAAGACCTAAAGTGCGTCATATAAGGGGGTATCTCTTGACATGGCTCAGGGAAAAGGTTACACCGCTCCTGGAACCTGAGTCATGGAGATTTGGGGCCCATGAAAGCCTATCCGGGAGAGATACCTTGGATTTCCAACTATATATATATATGGTTATACCCTGGTTGGACGCCCGAGGGTCTCTTCCAAGGAGTCAGTGTATGCTCAAGGCGTCGGGGTACACGGTTGAGCCAAGAGTGCCTGGGGCATTTGAAGTGTCTCGGCCATTCTTGGCAAGTCTTGGTATATGCTGCACTCGGCCCGAAGAAAACTCCACTTAGGGTGCAGTCTTGTAACCATAAGCCATATAGGTATAAGGGATAAGAGGCTGCGAAAAAAATTGGTTGTTGTTAAGACCGGATGGGAGGATCTAGTCTTGTATGGCCGATGTACGCCTCCTTGAAGGGGCAACCAGGGAGAAGATAAGGGCGGCACCCTCCATTAGGGAGCTGATAAGTGTCAAAAGACGCAAATGTCATGAGGCTTTATTTTCACAAGGGAATTGAGGCTTGTCATATTTGTGCGATGATCCTGTAGAGGCAATAATACTGACGCAATGATAAGGCGAGATCAATGGGTTTTTGCATGAAAATGCAAAGACGTCCTGCAATTTCGTCGCGAAGACGGCAATGTCATGGGATTTTACATTCGCAAGAGTATTTAAGCCTGTCACATTGTCGCAAATAAAATATCCTGCAGAGGCAAAAATACTTAACAAATGATAAGACAAGGTCAATGGGTCATTACATGGAAGTGTAAAGACGTCCTGCGATCTTGTTGCAACGAGGGGTGGCGAAATAAGACCTTTAATTAGGAAGGCAAAATAAGACCACACAAGAATGATAAGGCAAGATCAATAGATTTCTTCATTTGTGAAGACGTCCTGCGATCTTGTCGCAATGATGAACTTCAACATAACAAAAGATATAGACATATATAAAATTGAGGAAGTAAATAAGCTTGCGAAAACGATTATATTCCATCATAAAATTACAAATAATAAAAGCCAAAGTCAGAGATTTCATTACTCAGAGATAATTGATCAAATCTCTCATTTGAAAATGAATAACAGAGGCAAGTATGGGAATGAATAGGATAAAATCTTGTTATTCATTTCCACATGATGGATTTATGTATTCATAATGATGGTCAGTTGAATTATAAAGGAGAATTGCTTGATTAATATGCGCAAGTAAAGAAAACAAAGATTGAATTCATATTTAGAAAATCCAAGAAGATTAAAAGAGTATATATACAGATATTACAAGAAGCGAAAGAAGAAAAAGAAGTTATTTCTTTGAGGATTCTTCTTCTTGCTCAGATTCTTCAATTCCATCATTCTTTTCGCCAGATTCTTCTTCTTCGCTAGCTTCACTATCGAGACATCCGAGAAAGGCATATCTTCAGAATATCATCGCGAAGACAAGGATATGAACTAAGAGGAATGCGGTGATCATTGCAAACCGTTTCAATAGTTTGATTGCGAAAACGAACAACATTATTGTTGAAATTCGCCACTGTAGCTTGCAGTTGTTTCTTCAACTTAGAATACTTGTTATTGCGAAGAGAAAGGTCTTCTGCATGAGTTCCCCTTTTCGAGACTCAAGTTCTTCAATCCTTGTTTGAAATCTCTTCTGGATTCTCGCAAAACATAGACAATGAATTAACAACACAATAACAATACTACGAGATAAGGAGCAATAAAGTATAATAAACAACCTTCTCTCATCAGATATCATGTCTTTAACCAAGGCAAGATGCTCGGCATGAAGGCTAACATCAACAGCTAAGTTATTCCTGGCATTATCTAGAACCTTCGCAGCCCAAGCGAATTCATCATCATTATTTATAACAAGAAGCGAGCGAATTTGATCTTCTCGCTCATTAAGTATGGCATTCTGACAAAGAGATTCGTCTCGTTCAATTTGTATTTCGAGAAGAGATTTTTGAAATTTTGCTAATGCCTGTGCACCTTTATTAGCAATACGGTCTTTGTCATCTATGAGACCACTAATTTTCTTCCTTAAAGTTTTGGTTTTCTTATGGGAATCAAGATACATTTGTTTAAATCGGTTGGCTAAACCTAAACTAGATCTATGCTCAATCTCTAAGAGACGATATTTGGCTTGAAGTTCATTTAATGGAAGGGAATCAATTTTGTTTGACGAATTGCTTAAAGATTCGTTGAGATGAGTGAGAAGAACATCATTGTCCATAGGCTCGGGAAATGAATGGAGAAGAATGGCTTCTTCAGAGAGATTATATACGTCTGCGAAAATAATAAATCAGGCAAAGAAAAGCAGATGATAAAATAAAGACGACTTGAAGAGTAAAAGTTTTATACCATAAAGTTGTTGATTTTCACTTTGAAGAGTAGACATTTTAGTCTTATGAGAAGCAGACTCAACTTCCAGCTGTTGAATTCTTTCATCTTTCTTGCGAGACATTGCAACTTCAGTTTCTAGTTCTTGGATCTTCTTTTTGAGTTGGAGATTTTTCTTTTCAAGGTTGTCGCGCCTTTTCTCGAGATCTGAGGCAACAACAAAGGAAGCTCTCCCAGACTATAAAGGAAAATAAAGAAATTGTTAAGATAAAGCTTATAATCGAAATTACAAAGAAGCAAAGGAATATGAACATACCAAAGCAGTGAGAGCATTTAAGTGACTGGAAGTCAATGTTCGGGAAACTCCGCGAAAAGATTCATTATCCTCTAACAGCGGGGCATCGCAAATCTTAGCGAGAGCTTCGCAAGTAGCAAATAAATGATCATCCCCCAATCCTTGCATGGAATCGGAGAAAACACTAGACAATTGCGCCATAGCAGAAGTAATCGAGTGATTCTCTTTCGCGGAGGAAGTACCGACCTCATTTTCATCCTCATCAGAGCTCTCACTGGTTTGAGAACTACAATGAGAAGAGGGATGGGTTTTCCGTTTTTTAGAAAGTGGAGCAGAAGACTTGTCCTTGCGAAGAGTGATTTTATTCTTGCCCTTAACCTTCGCAGCTTCGGGGATGTCAGTTTCTTCAATAACCTTCGCACACGAATGAAGATAAGAAACAGAGGCAACAATATTGTTAAAGAATAACAAAAGAAAATATTTCTTACTTCATTCGTGATCGATCGAAGTATCGCCAGGGTGCTCGCCTTTGGGTTTCTTTCATAACTCTTCCTCAGTTTGTCAACCTGTAAACTTTGCAAATTCAATAAATGCTTGTCATCGGGAATATCGCAAAAGCAAAACCTGAAATAGGAAATATACCTCTTTTGCCTTCTCGGGCCACTTAAATTCCCAAGGATGATAGTTTGCGAGATCCGCAGGGAGTACATGTGAACCTGCGATATAGGGTCCTTTCAAAAATAAAGGAACAACCCATCATTTCTCATCTTTGGAATGACGAGGAGTACTATTGTTACCCGAGTGCCAATCAATATCTTGCATAAGTAGCTTATCTTCGGAAATATTATCTTTTCTTTTCAATCGAGCACCCCAACGAGATTTATCATTTCTCATATTTATTACTTTATAATTTTCAAAAAAAGTTTTCCACGGTATACTTCTCAAATGACTATTTCTAAGTTTGCGAATCTAGGATCCTTAACATCATCAGAATATAAAGATCCTTTACCAGCACCACGGTTGGCAAATTCAAGCATCAGACGGATGCAGTCGCCGCTCAATTGATAAATAGCTCGCGAGAATTTCTCATGAGCAAGAATTTCATAGAATAATGGTATCTCGGGATTGTATAGGGGAATGGGAAGGCCTGCGAGGAGTTGACCTAGCGAGACTATGATTTTCTGATCATTACACTGATAATCAGAAAACAGTTTTGCAGTGAGAATAGACGAAGATTCTTGATCAGGAATGGTTGATAAAGTGAAACCCTTCTTCTGTAAATTCTTTTGAGTTTCTTCAAAAAGAGGTTTATATGTACGACCAAGTGAAGCCATTAATATAGTATGGGAATGAATGGAGAATTGAAGATTGAGAGAATTGAAGGGGAGGATTACAGTAGCAGAAGCGCAAATTGCGGAGGAAGAAAGTTGAAGGAAAGTTGTAGAGGGAAAATAAAAGAGAAAAAGAGAAGGGTAAGAAAACTATATATAGAGAAGAGAATCCTCGAGAAAACAAATGCATTTAATGCGAGACGGGACGTGAATGGTCAAGAATAAGTGGTTGAAAGAGACGTGTCAAGAAAAGAGTGGAAGAAGAAACACCTGTAATAAATTCCGTACATGAATAAAACGAATAAAAGTGAACAATCGCGAGATAAAGATGAGCAATTGCGGCATTTTAAAATATTGATTCTCATGACATTTTCTCCTTCGCAGAAAAGACATGAGAAGAGGCAAGATGTAGGATCAGAATATCGCGACATCAATACTTCGCGAGATTAATAAATACCACATCACGAAGGAGTCGCGGGGAAGTAAAATAAATGACGTAATGGATGACGACAGCCAGAACACGAGGAAGATGTGAAAATCTGGCGAAGGTTAAGAGTGTCGCGAGGACGAACACTTATACACTTGCGACACTTCGCAAGTTATTCCCGAAAATAAAGGACAGCTTAGCTGTCATCCACTGTATACTACCCTATATAAAGGATTGAGTCAGTCTGTTGTAAGGGGGTTCTCTTTGAATTGTTAAGCAAGTCATTAGGAGAGAGAAAGTTAAGAGTAATTGTAATTTCTTTGGCTCTATTATATCTTTCTTTGTAAACACTTCAAGAAAATAATCAATCAAATTCATAGTTATTCATATTCAAATGGATTAATTGTGTTGAATCTAATGAGGGGTGTAGTGTAGGAAATCCTGCAACTACAATTTTTTTGTTAAGTTATGATGAATCTAAAGTTCGTGACTCAACAGTTTACAAGCACAGTTAATGATATAAATTTTTACCTGTTGAGATGGAACGAGTTGCTTCCGATGTGATAGGGTCGTGTCAAATCTCCCAACTACTTATTACATCGTCTCTTTCCTTCATTACATCCCATATTGCTTTTAATCCGGTGTTTACACAAAGATGTAATCCTAAGTATTTAAGAATAACTTATTAGGAAATTATCCATTTTACAGTTGTAGTGTAGACGATTAGTCAATTTCCTCAAACATCTTAGTTCTTTAATATATTTTTTAATTCCGAATATGCAAACTTTCCTAAAACATGAGTGTTGCATCAGTCGTTATATACGAATGAAACAAGACGCGAAGCAGTTTCTTGATTATTTAATAGTCTCACAAATCAGTACATTACATTTCACGTGACCTAGTTCATACAAAACATGCACCATTAGAAAACGAGAACAACATGCAATAAGTTCACTTCAACAATAATGTGTTAAATAAAAAGCTAGGAAAATTGAGTTCAATATATTGTGTGGACAGTCAAGAAAACTGGGATCTAAATATACGGATATTGGAGGGTACTGTCTTTTAATTTGTTGTATTTAATTGATAATTTAATTTCTTTTATAAATGAATTTTCATTTTGAAGCCTTTTGTAAAAAATAAATAAATAATAATTGTTTTTTTTTTTTTTGCTCAGCAAAGAAGGAAAATAGAATGAAAGAATAAAAGAATACAAGCCCACTAGCCAAAGAAGCCAAGAAAACAGAATGAAACCCTTACAAGGAATAGAGCCCAAAAGAAAAAACCCTAAAAAACAACCCTAAAACAAGAGAAAATTAGTGGGGTTTAAAAAGAAATGTTCTCATCCCACTATTACATTAGATGTATTAATGATTTTTGTTATAGGGAAAGCTGATTTGTTTAGGGGGAAAACTAAAATTGTTTGACTACGGTCTATCTATATTGACTGCTGGTTATTAAAGGGAGGAGTGAAAAATTATCTTTCCCCTTACCAAAACACCGAAATTTACAGTTATGTCCTCAACTTCATCTAATCCTATAATTAATCTACTATGTATAAGATGCAATCCTATAATTAGTTTCTAATAGATGTTCATCTTCTGTGATTGATGTGCAAGCAAGTTTTGGGATTGCATCGTTGCAATATATTTCTCTAAATTCTCTCATTGGCCGTGTGGAGAAATCTCAATATACTCGTTAAACAGTATAGAGTTTCAAATGTCGAACAGGGTCAGAATCAATTGCGTTTGTGTGCAAAAGAAAATCATCACTGGATTAAAGTAATTGAGCATAACCTCATCTATATATAACAACATATTGCCAACTATATTTTATCAAAAATCTGGCGCCATTCATTGCAATCTCATATGAATCATATGAAGTTATTACAATGGGAAAGTTGGGCTCATTAGAATGGACATTGGCTTTCGCCTTATCAGGTCCCTAGCTTGCGCACCTCCATGATATACAACAGTCAACGAACATTGCTACAACAAATCCTAATGGATGTATAAAAACTAGGGTGGTAATGATACTGGTAACACATAGGCTGGTTAGCCTTGTCTTAGACTGTTATATCTAATTTTGTTGTTATGTCTGACATGTTATGCGAAAATTCACCCATGGCAATCTGTGAAACATTTTATCGAACACCCATCGTGCATACAAACAAAGGTTCACATGCATGTCAATAAAATCCCAAAAACTAAACTTTTTTTCTTACCCAAACTTCAAAATGCGTTCCTCATTGGATTAGATGGGACTAAATTCAGAAAGAGCTCTTTTAATTTAAGGAAGATGAAGGAGTTTTAGTTAGAGGGCAATATCTTGTAATACAAAATAATTTTTAAGAATCAATTTCGTTAAATATTTCCCCCTAAACACATAGCAATAATACTAGTTTTTCCCTTAAAATGCTTTCCCCCTAAACAAATCAGCTTTCCCTATAACAAAAATCAATCCCTTTGAAGCAATCAAGGCCTTTAGACCAGTTAAACGCATCAATTTTTATATCTCGAATAACATTATGAAGGTTGAAAATCTTCCCATAGAATGCGATAGCATTTCGAGCTTTCCAGAGACCCCATGGAATGGCGGCTGGGAGACGTTTCCATAGTTGAAGACCCTGCGCAGAAAGGGAAAAACTTTTCCAGCCTACAACAACCTCCTTGACAGAATTTCTAGTATAGTTAGGGCTACCGGCAGCATCAATGAAGTAATTCCAGACACGAGAAGCTAAGAGGCATTGAACTAGTAGATGGTCTTCAGTTTCTACATCATTCCCACATAGGTAACATAGATTAGGGGTATCCAAGATGGAATGCCTTCTGTGCAAGTTACTCAAAGTTGGCAGTCTATTAAGACACGCTTGCCATAGAAAAAAGCTAACTCTATGAGGCCAAGCTCTAGACCAGACTGTTGAACTCGAGAAAGGAGTGACAGGTACAGTACCATGAGATCGATTCAGATATGCCGCCTTAACAGTGTATATTCCCTTCTTATCTCCAAGCTAAATAAGTTGGTCTTCCTGATCAGGAAACAAAACAATAGAATCAAGTAACAGAAGAACAATAGACAACTCAGAGATCTGTGTATCATACAAGCGTCTTCTATGGCTCAGACCTAAATCCCAATTTAAACCATCGGTTTCAGGCAGGTGAGTATCAAGAACAGACATATTCTTAGTGATAGAAAGGTTATATAAGCCAGGGCAGAGAGAATAAAGAGGTCCCTGAACACACCATTTATCTTCCCATAGACGAACTCTATCACCTTTGCCTATCTTGAATTGACAGAGTTAGAAGAAATCCTCTGCTGTTGAGTAGATATTCTTCCAAAGACCGACACCATGACTCCCCTTAGGCATACAAGTTCTCCACCCTAAATCAGCCATATGATCATGTTTATCATTAACGACTCTCGACCACAGAGCTTTAGGTTCATTTCCAAGTCTCCACCACCATTTTTGAAGTAGGGAGCGATTTAAGTTTAATAATTGTATTTTCTTTCCGTTGATGGGTTGGGCTTATCGGGAGTGTCTTTGGGAAGGAATAAGTTGACATCGTAGGAGCCAAAAGCTTTCAATAATCAAAAAGAAAGTGGCTGTATGAGTTGTGAGCATCTTGTTGGAAAGGAATTTGGCAACGGCAAATATTGAAGGTAATGACATGGAAGTTTAAGGAATGGGTTCGTCTATTTTGCAAACATTTGTGCTGGTTGATTACTTTTTTTGGGTGTTTGGTGTATACATCCCAATTTGTAATGTCAAATGCTTGCTTTCTTGGATCTTTGAGCTAATATGAACAAACAATTAAAATAGATACAAGGTTTTCAAATAACACTAGAGCAATGCTTCAGCTCGCAAGACTTTGACAAAATTGAATTTCATTGCAATTCCATTCATACGTTTCCAATTCCACAAACATGGAATTATTTCTCCCTAATGACATGTTTTTTTCTTCAAACCTCATTTGATGAACCTCTGTTTGCTACAAACTTTTATTACCTGTACCGAAACACAACCTTAAGATTGGAATATTTGTTTTAGCAGTACTGTTGCAGCATACCAAGAATTTGTCCCCACTAAAGAGATCTATAGGATTTAGAATCTGGACGTAATTTGGCACTGAAACCAACTAAATATCACATCTAAATTTATTTTTTTATTCAACTACCTCAATATCCTTGCACCTTTATAGATTTTTTAATTGAGTAAACTAAACAAAATTCATCTCAATTTCCTCAAACATTTCGACTCTTAGAAATTTGTATATTCACCCAAAAACTCATCTGTAATAAAAAATCACTAAAGCACACACGAGAGTTGAATTACACTGAATAAAAAATGCCATCTTGTAATCTCGCATTTTGTAGTTGTACATGGCATTTGTTTAGTGCCTTGGTTTTGGTGCATGCTAAA
>JAJJWW010005646.1:0-29063 GCA_023531295.1 Papaver armeniacum | reverse complement strand
CATATTTTAATTGGCTCCAGAAATACTATTATATCTAGGTGAGCTACCATAAATTATAAAAGAAAATTTATGGCTAAAGTGAAAATATCATTTTTCTTGAAACGAATAGAGTACATCGTTTTATTAGTTGCAAAAGAAAATTAGTTGATGCATAAAACCAAAATATGGTTACATAAAGTATTATGTATCCTTTTGTGGTAGTTTACACAATTGATCTCCATTTTATTTTCAAAATTGTGCCTAAAATGATAAATATTTTTCCAAATTTTTCGTAAAAACTCTAAATTTAATATTGTTGTTTATGCTCGTTGCGTAGATTTTTTAAAACCTTTCCAACGAGATAAAATTTGTAAAATTCAAAGGCAATGATTTTAGATATGTTATATTAAAGTTTGTTGTCAATTATACCCCCTAAAGAAATATGACTACCTAATAAATTATAATAAAATTTGGGCTCTTATATCTAGTTAACCACTTCTTTTTGGTTTATTTACGAAAATGTCTAATATCTTACCGCCCTTCCTTTCTTTATTTACGAAAATGTCTAATACCTTAGTGCCATTCCTCTTGGGTTTATTTACGAAAATATCTAAATGAAAAAAAAAAATTTGATTTAGAGGGCAGTGTCGTCCTTTCATCGTTGAACCAAATCCAATCTTTTGTGTCTAATTGGAAAAAATGTCACGCTTCACATTGACACAAAGTCACCATATACTAGATGACCGCTGCCACGGTGGGAAGGCCGACCGAAGAAAAATGGAAACACTCCTGCAATTGGATTATAAAAGAAAATTTATGGCTAAAGTGAAAATATCATTTTTCTTGAAACGAATAGAGTACATCGTTTTATTAGTTGCAAAAGAAAATTAGTTGATGCATAAAACCAAAATATGGTTACATAAAGTATTATGTATCCTTTTGTGGTAGTTTACACAATTGATCTCCATTTTATTTTCAAAATTGTGCCTAAAATGATAAATATTTTTCCAAATTTTTCGTAAAAACTCTAAATTTAATATTGTTGTTTATGCTCGTTGCGTAGATTTTTTTAAAACCTTTCCAACGAGATAAAATTTGTAAAATTCCAAGGCACAGATTTTTAGATATGTTATATTAAAGTTTTGTTGTCAATTATACCCCTAAAGAAATATGATACCTAAAATTATAATAAAATTTGGCTTTTTATATCTAGTTGCCCTTCTTTTTGGTTTATTTACGAAAATGTCTAATATCTTCTTGCCCTTCCTCTTTGCTTTATTTACTAAAATGTCTAATACCTTAGTGCCATTCCTCTTGGGTTTATTTACGAAAATATCTAAATGAAAAAAAGAAAATTTTGATTTAGAGGGGCAAAGTGTCGTCCTTTTATCGTTGAACCAAATCCAATCTTTTGTGTCTAATTGGAAAAAATTATCACGCTTCACATTGACACAAAGTCACCATATATAGAGTCCTCCCACCGCTCGGCCGGGCTAATTATGGCCACAAAATTTGTAAGCAATTTCATTCATTAATTCAATGTAATTCGGCCATATGCATTAACAAAATGCAGCCGTGGTAAGCAGTTGCGAATTCCATACATTCAAGATAAATTGATGAGCAGCAATTTTGGACTTAAGCTAATAACTGCTGTATTGCTCTTACTTCTGCAAATAATGTTAAGAGGTAACATGAATGAAGAAAATTGATACGGCTGTGGAAGTAGGCATGAAGTGTGTATTGCTGTTACTTTCCGCAATTGCTCATGTGTTTACTTGGACGACTCCCATATATGAAGAAAATAACTCACTGAAATTTAATGGCTATTTATGGCTGTTTATCTTCATAATATTCTTCCCAATTGCTCATGTCTATTCTCTCCTTATGGCTGTTTATCTTCATAATATTCTTCCCACAAAAGTCTTAAAATTTTCCTCTCCTGTGTCTATTCTCTATCAACGCCAACCAACATATGACCATCTTCAGACGTTTGGTTGCCTTTGTTATCCCAATCTCTCCTCTACAACTCCTCATAAACTTGCCCCCCGTTCTACTAAATGTGTCTTCCTTGGTTTTCCTCCCAACCACCGTGGATACCGCTGCCTTGATCTTACTACAAACAAAATCATCATTTCCCGTCATGTAACCTTTGACGAGAACGTTTTTCCCTTCACCGATCCTCCAACACCGTCCTCAAAATGAATCCTCTTTCTTCTCCTCTTTATTCCCCCACATTTCATATAATCTCGCCTTCTACCAATCCTACTCACAACTCTACACACCACCTCACAGGACGTCCAGACCACAAACCATCCAACTTCCGCCCCTTCACCTTCCCCTCTCGTCTCCTCCATCTCGGCAGAAAATCATTGCAGCCCACATCTGCTTCTCGCCCCGTCCCCACTCTCACTCCCACTCCTTCCCGGCACATCACCGTGCCACCTCATGCTTCCACTCTACCTCCTCCAGACGACCGTCCCACTCCCTCCAATCCCACCACAGGACCACCGGTCCACCTTCTTCCACTCCCACTCTGAGAACACCGTCCACCTCACCGCACACTCACCCCTCCACAGAAAGTCATCCCCCACCTCAAATCCAACTACCACTCCAACTACAGTATCACCCTTACCCACAACACCTTCGCCTCCTCCCATACCTAAAGCTCCTTCTAGACCTACCACTCGTGCCTCTCGTGGTATTTTTCGCCCTATAAATCGTCTTAATCTTCATGTCCAAACCCTTCGTCATATCTCTCCTCTTCCTCGTTCTCACCTATATGCTCTTAGAGACATAAACGGAATGCCGCCATGAAAGGCGAGTACAATGCTATGTTGAAAACTAATACTTGGGAACTTGTACCACGACCACATGATGCTCATGTTATTCGTTCCATGTGGTTGTTTCGTCATAAATATAATCTTTGATGGATCCTTACAAACACAAGGCTCGTCTTGTTGCCAATGGCAAATCTCAACAAGTTGGAGTTGATTGTTTTGAAATGTTTAGTCCATTGTTAAACCTGGCGCTACTATTCGTACGGTTCTCACTATTGCTACATCACGATCTTGGCCCATACATCAACTAGATGTCAAGAATGCTTTTCTTCATGGTGATCTAACCGAGACAATCTATATGCATCGCCTCCGGATTTGTTGACCTCGATCACCCGGTTACGTATATGTAGATTACGTAGATCTCTCTATGGCCTCAAGCGGGCTCCTAGGGCATGGTTTGAGAGATTTGCAAAGTTCATCACAAGTTGTGGTTTCCGCGGTAGTGTATGTGATCCCTCACTTTTGTTTATCAATCGGGATCCGAAACGGCATACTTACTTTTATATGTTGATGACATTATTTTGACCGCATCTCCGATGCTCTGCTTATGCCGCTTCATTGATTTGATGAAGAGAGTTTGCTATGTCGACCTTGGTCCACTACATCATTTTCTCGGGCATCACGGTTACTCGTTCATCCTATGGATTATTTTGTCTCGGTCATTATATGCACAGGACATCATCGCGCGTGCCTCCATGACAAAATGTAATCCAAAGGCTACTCCGGTCCGACACAGATTCCAAGCTCGGTGCCAGCTCTGGTCCAAATTTTTTTTTCGGATCCTACTCTATACTGAAGCCTAGCGGTGCTCTTCGAAGACCTCACTTTTACTCGGCGGACATTGCATACGCGAGTTCAGCGAGGTATGTCTATTTATGCATGACCCTCGTGATCCTCACATGCATGCCCTCAAGCGAATCCTTCGCTATCTTGAGCACTATCAACCACGGATCAATTTCTCTCGGTTTCCACTATTTACGGCTTAACGGATACTACGATGCCCATTGGCGAGCAGTCTCCCGACTCGACGATCGACATCGGCTTTTGTGTTTTCTTGGTGACAATCTCATCTCCCGGTCATCCAAGCGACAAGCAACAGTCTCTCGATCCAAGGTCTTTGGCGGAATACCAGGGAGTAGCAAATGCGGTTCTTTGAGACAACATGGCTTCGCAACCTTCTTCTAGAGCTCCATCTACCTCTACGACGTGCTACCATTGTTTGTGACAATGTAAGTGCGATATATATGTATGGAGATCTGTTCAACATCAGCGCACCAAACATGTGGAGATTGATATACATTTTGTTCGTGAACGAGTCAAGTATTGGTGCCATTCAAGTCTTACACGTCCCCTCGAGAACCGGTATGCTTGACATCTTCACCAAGGGGCTTCCTCGTCAGTTATTTATTCGTTTTCGTTCTAGTCTTAGCGTTTGTTCCTCTCCCGCTCAGACTAAGGGGTGTAATAGATATTATATTATCCTGTTGCCTTATTTTCCGTTAGGAGATTATCTCCCTTTACTTTGGTTGTAATGACAAAAGATATTATGAAGGTTTTATATATATTGGTCCTGGGAGAACATTGCTCTTCAAGGAAGTTATCATCAAATCCAAGAAGAACTTTGAATTCGGATAATCTACTACGTACCCATATTCATTATCAACAAATACTTCATTTCAGAATTAGCTGTTGGTAATTCGACTGATCTTGGAAGACCTTCACGTACGACTGCAGGAGCTTCTTGCTCATAACTGTCATGCTATCATCTCAGGATTGCTTGTCTGCAGATCTATAAGAATCAACAAGACAAATATCTACGTGAATGATTTAGGGCGTTTGTTTAGATACTTGGATATATTAGATTGAGGAACACTTTCAAGCCTAATATCTCAAAAGCTCTAGGTTGACCAGCAGCAATAACTCAATGCAACTCCAAAATCTCTATATTAAGGAAATGTGGTGGTTGTGTCGAGGACAAAGGTGACCGTGGGATCGGCGATCCTGTGGCCTGGATATATCGTTGGCGAGGGATATTTCCGTGCGTCCGATCGGGACATATAATTTTTTGGACGGCGTGGATGATGCCTTGGCCCGAGAACGACCTTTCCTTATTTAGGTGTGCGATTTCGCTTATTAAAGTTGAGAATCTTCTCTCGGTTTCATCTCCTGCTCCTGGTTCTCAATGAGAATCCTATCCCTAGGGTTTTTCCGTGGTTTGTTTAACAGGTAAATAAACGAGAATCAAATCTGAGCGTTTCTCTCATGAAAATCTGTCGAGAAGAATCCAATTAAGAATTCTCGAAGATCATTGATGTTTGAATGTTCTCAGAGGAATTCCACTAGGGTAAATGAAATAAAGATAGTAAAGAACATGAGGAGAATAGAGGTACACAGACGTGAATTCTCAACCAGGTATGAATTTTATTTCTCTATATCCTATTTGCTTGCGACGTTCGGGCTGAAATACATTTGGGTTTGATTGTTACAGGATCTGCTGCTTAAGAAGGTTTAGAAGAAGATGTTTGTCTCATACGATTGGTGTTTCCAATCGACAACAAATTGGAGTTTATATGAGTATTGGGTTTTCATGAGTTCATGCCATGGAGTGATGGGTTCTGCAACTTATGTTAAATTCAGTCATAGTTCTTCAGTGAATTTCTTGCACATGTACACAAACGAGAATTCTCAGACAGGTATGAATTCGATTTCCCTCTATCCTCTTTGCTTTCTATGTTCTGTTTTTGATGATTTAGTTAGGGTTTTATTTTTAATTTCTTGCCGGATTTGTTGGTAAACACATTATTCAGCTTTTTCTGCTTCTAATTGGATTTTTTTTTGTTCAATTTTTGGTATATTTTGGTATATTCTAACTGATCAAAGGCTAAAAATCCTTGGGATTTTGCAGGTTTAGAGAATCAATCAAGTCCGGCGAAGAAACCCTTGATTCAAACTTCTAAGTTACAGCAGGTATGACTCCCTTTCATCACAACTTTATTTTTTATTCTCCCCTTTTGCAGTTTTGTAAGTTGTTGTAAGTTCTGATATTTTTTTATGATTTGATGATGAATTATAGCTTAAAGGATTAATGTTAGCTTGATCAATCAAATTATTAATTTTGGCGAAAGGCGGATTGAATCAGAAGGAAAAGAAGAATTAACATGCTAAAACCCTATAATTGTTATCTCTGTAAGGGTTTCTTAGGTCTGAATTCGATCTAAACTAATGCAATACGGTTACCAATTATGATAATTGGGATTCAAATCTGAATTTTACGCCCAATTTGTGTTTCCAGGTAATGCAACTTACTGATGGAACCATAGGTATGCAGGCAGAGTTTGCCAATTAGTAAAAAATTGTTTGATGCAAGTGTATGGAGTGATTTTCACAGGGATGGCTATGGAGTTATTGTTTATGAAATGCTAAGGTAATACTACTTATCTTTTGGTATCAATGATTTTAGTCTTCATCTTAATAATTCCATCGTATTGTTTTTATCTCCGTTGATTTCTGGAATTCAATTGTGGATGTATTCTAAGGTTTTTCTTGGTTTTGTGTGCTGATAATTGGGTAAATAATGGTTACCCAACTCAACTCAACTCTAATTTTATGTAGTTCATGAAGTATGGGTTTTGTCTTTGGATTGGTTTAGGCTAGGTTTTCCGGTTAAACAATTTTTCACTGTCAGAGACGACATTAGGGTTTAGAAATTTCAATTTTAAATAGAATGTTATGCGCAATCAAATTTCAAATTTCTTAATTGGGTCATCCTAACTGAAACAATCGAATATATTCTCCCAGCCTCCTTCCCTATCCCTAATCTCCTTCTCCCTATTTCAATTGCAGCATAATCCAATTATCTGTTTTGTTTCTTCCAGAGTTCAATGTTGACTCCGGTAGTGATCTTTATCCCACGAATTGGGCGTAAAATTAATAGCAGTAAATGGTGTTGCTGGTTTTCCATGGCGATGGTTGGTTGGATGGCATTAATGGTAGTGGATTGCTGGAGGTGGTTGAAGAAGATGACAGAGAAGTTGGGGTCTGTTGCTGTGTGATTCAAGGAATTAGAGATGCTGGTGTTGGATGCATCGGTGTAGTGGGTCTGAAATGGTTGCAGCAAGTGGTGATGAGACGGTGGTGGTCTGGGTTCGTGGCTATAATCGCAGAAGAAACCCGAGTTTGAATGGAAATCTTGCGTGTAGTGGAAGTGCAGGGAGACAGAAGTTGGCGCTGTAGCCTGCAGGTGATACAAAGTGGAGGTGAAGTGCAGATAGTCTGGGCCTTGGTAAGGGCCTGAATTTATCAATTGGTTTCAGGTGAGAGTGTTGATGCGTGATGGAGGCATTTGAATTTCAAGCTAACCGATTTTTATGCATACTCTCATCCAGACTTCAACGTGATGATGAGATCGTTTGAATATTATTTAAGTTCCTCTAAGATTTTGAAGGCCTTCTTGCTGACATTCAGCTAACAGAAATTTAATGAGATGACATTAAATAAGTGAGATGAACAGAATAAAGTACTTGAAGTTGGACCATGGCGAATTCAAAATAAGTGAGATGAACATATAAAGTATTATCATTAATCAGTTTGCTGAGAGATACAGAAATATCACTGTAGCCGCAGGTAAAACATCACTTACATTTACATTTGTCAGTTTTGTTCAAGTTTTCTAAGATTTTCTTGCCATGCTTTTGAAGTTAAAGACTTCAAGTTATGAATTTTTTCCTTTATATTCTTCTTGAGTGTGCCATTTACCAGCACGATACAAGCAAGAAGAAGTAGTTGGTATGGGTATGTACCAAAAAAAGATTATAAGAAATCATGTATATTCCAGAATTTTGTAGCTCAATTTAAGGTTAATATTAGATATCCGAGAATTGGCTTGAGTTTTCTGCATTTGCTATTTCTCTTGGATTCAGCACTTGCACTGTTTCTGGGGCAAAAACATGAGATTTGTTGTTCAAGTTACCATTTATCAAGCTATTCTTCTTCCAGATTATTGTAGCAGGGTATATTTATAAACCCCATACCTTAACTATACATATACAATTTTCTAGCTTGATTAGCACAGACGAAATTGAACATGAAGAAACAAACAGGACTGTCCGTTTATTGCCTGATATAACCGTGTTTCCTCATCAATATCTGATATAAATTTTGTTTCCTGTGTTTCTTTTCTTAATTAGGTCACAGAAGTGAATCGAGCTGCTCCCTATTCTCCTTCTCTCTGTTTTAATATTATCTCATTAACTGTTTTTAGTTCCTGAGATTAATACTAATTCACTAAGAGTCATCTTAATCCTGCGAAACCTGAGGCAGCTTTTTTTAGGAAGGAAAAACTTGGTGTGGTGTTGTTATGGTTTGCGCGGACGCCTTGGAGCTAGAGCAGGTAATATATCAACGTATTTCTTTGTGGGATCTGATCTACTCCATGGAAATAATATTTAGTTAGGCATAAGTACTACAGGTCTTGATGGTGGAAATAAAGAAAAAATGCTATTTAAAAAAGTGCAAGAGAAAACATTGCTTCCAGTGAGGTACGGTTTTCTGACTTTAAATGGTTTAGTGCTACTTTGTTTGAAACTAACTCGGGAATGCTATTGTATCTAATGTATAGCTTCCTTGCCTTACCAAATCATTACAAAACGTACATAAATTTTTTGGGTGAATACTGACCTTTTTTTTGTCATTATTATTCACATTGCTTATTTGTATTGTTTTTATAAGTTCGCATTACTAAGATACTCTCATGACCATATTCCATATGCCACCTGATAGGAGCAGCCGAGCAGGGGATGGCTTGGTAATATTGAGTCAATAGGATCATCGAGATTTAGATGTAGTTTCGTTGACATAAGTATATTGATCTATATAGGCGACAAGTTTTTTATTATCATCGTTTGAGGGTTTTCACTGATTTTTGACAAGGTTAAAGTTGAGACTGGTAGGTTTTAGTAGTTGAACTCTTAACTGAAAAAATTCCGGCTTTTAGTTCTTATCTTAGTTTTGCATTTGGGAGAAATTGGCAACCAAAGAAACTTCAATTAAAAATTGGTATTAGTAATTGATTTTTGTAATGCTTGCAGCTTGCAGGGTTGACTTCCATGATAGGATATCTCTAATACTCTTGGTATGTTTAATGTATTTTTACTTTTCTTTATCGATTTCTATGATTGATTATCGATTTACAATAGGCAAAAAACAAAAGCAATCAAAGGGGGTGGGGATACTGATTATTGTGACTGAATTGTTTAGTAGTTTGGTTCCCCATTATTACGGAGATTTTATGGTTGCCAATTCATTTTTGCTTCACCATAGATAGGCTACGGATTAAGTGACCACATGTTAAATTTTAGTTTGGTACCTTTTTCTGTTGTTAATGGTCTGTAGCTTATACTGTTAGGTGCCGTTCATGGAGTGATCATACATGGTGTGTGTGTGTGTGTGTGTGTCTGCCCTTTTGAATGATGTGTCGCAGAATTATGCTGTTACTTATCATGTAAAACGTAATTGGGTTTGCTTATATAGGAGGATGGACCGGACAGACTCTTCTCCCCAGTTTGGAACCAGTGTGACGTCAATGCTATCACCAACATATCGAAGTATAGACGTCAGTGTCATACGCTTACAGATCAGCACTATAATTCCTCCCCATGCCATCTAGGAGCTGCTGTGGAAATGATTGTGGTATACATGGAGTTACATAAACATTTTTAAACATGGATTCATTGGTGAACCATTAAGGATGACTTTTTTTATTATGGCGAGATTTCGATTTTTTTTGCATTGCTATCAGTACGATACTGATCATTATACTTCAGTGAATTTGAATTATATAGCTGAGTTGATGCTTTGGGATTTAGTAGATGACCATAATGGGGTTATGTGAAAGAAGCTAGATGGAGAGCTACTATGCCACGTCCTTGCTGCAGGTTTGTCGCCTATAATCGGGTACACCTCATGTTTATAAAAATGCTGAACTAAAAAAGGTATTATTAAAAGAATTTGGATTGTTTATATTTCTTAAAGATGGAAAGTGACACAAGCTCGATGCCCCTGTAGTCGAAAGAGGGAGGAATCACTGTTTAACTAAACTGTGTTGGTATTAAATAGATTCCATTCATTTGAATATTGGGACCGTTCAACCTCTTCATAAAACCAGACCAATAAGATGGGTTCTTGATTCTTTTGCACTGGGATTTAGCTTCATTCACCAATAATAAAATTTTCAGGTAGTCATTAACCAATAGGAACTTTTGTTGTTTTGTTTTTGTTTTCTTAGTTCTTAGTTCTTTCTATTATTATTATTGTTTTGGTTCTTCGTGAATTTATATTTTCTTTTGTGTGTTCTCTTTAAGTTTCTTGAACATTTTATTTGGGGGGGTCTTTTTATTGTTACAGGTTTCACATATTTTATAGATGGTTGTTATCTGATATACACATGATCGCCGGAAAAGAAAAGAACTTACACATTATTGTTCATTGGTCTCTACAGATGTTATTAATTTGTTTATTGACATGCCTTGCGAATGCCCAATCAATGACAAAACCTAATGGCCAGGAGTGCTGGTGATGATCGGATAAAGGTAAACACCGATTCTGATTTCTATGTATAATTGGAGGATGCTTAGATATAACAATGGCCGATGAGGGAGATAAGGGTATTGTATCAAACGAAATAGATGATGATTTATATTATTATGGAGTTGTGGATGTTGAATTGAACAAACAAAAACGAATAACTCTGATTCAGTGTGCTCATAGTTAAAGTTGGGTCAATTTTACACTTTTGAATTTTGATTGGTTTTTAAGAGCAGAGAAATTGGGGATTAATTTGTTGTTTGGAATGATTGATACAATTGTGAAGAGCTAGACCGGAAGAAAATGTAAAGACAAACAGAAAACTCCATGCAAAACTTTTATTATGCGTTCACATCATTGTCGTTGGTGGAACGGTGTTTAGAATGAATGTACTGCAGTATTTTTTTTTTGTTGAAGCTCAGTAAGTACTAATTAATATGTTTGAGTACTGAATATTTATGTTTAGGTCTTATTAGAAATGTAAGGGCATATAAAAAGTGCAAAATATTACGAGTTTCAGCATATACAAGAATGCTGAAGCCTACAATTCTTCACTTTTGGGTTAGGGGATTTCTTGAGTCACTAAACACCTTTTATTATCGTGTATAAATGGTGCAGTTCCTTCGTCCTTACAAGTTACAACTGATGATCTTTGGTATTAACTCTTACATGAGTCGGTCTTTTGCATGGTGTTGCACAGGATGATTGTCAATGATCGGCATGGTCTCAGACAGCTGGGAATAGCTGCTGCAGATTCCAAGTTGGAACCCGTTGTAGCAAATTTTGGGAGGGTTTTATACAGAGAAGAGATCTGCAGGTGAGTTATTTACCTGATACAATGACGTGAATGTTAATATGACTCACATATGTTGTTTGAATCTTTTGGATTACAAACACTGCCACTTATATAATCTTTGCATCTACAATTAACCATGGGTTGGCTGCTAAGTTCTAAATTATTCTTAGCTTAGCTTCTGCTCTTAGACTTAACTCGGCTATAGATTGTTCCAAATGTGCATTATAGTTATCTGTTTTTACTACAAATTATATAGGCAAATATTCCCTTTTGCAAGTCCTTCAGAAGCTAATTCATTTTGGGCCCAATTCAGGGAAGAATCGATCTGGTGAATCATCTCCAGGCAACATGGCTTTAGGCCAGAAGTTGATAAAATTTTATCTATTCATGTAATTTTGCTATTGCTAATCTGTATAGTCCAAGAATAAATCACACAAATTAACATTGAGGTCATTATCTTAGACTTAGGATGCAATAGAATTATGTATATGCAATCCCAGCTATATTATGCCGGATTGGATTGTTTTGATTTGGTGGTTTTTCTATGTTTCTTATTCTCTTCTTGATCAACATATCTGGATATTTTACGATTTGTATGGTATTGAAGTTAGGTCTTACACATGTGAAGCTATTTGCCGGATTGAATTGGTATCTTGAAGCTGAAGAGTTCATGTGATTTGAGTTTTTGTCTTACTTTCCGTTATCAAAGAGGCTACGCAGCTTTGAGCCCGAACAAAAATTATGAGCTTTGCATTACTTGATTTATTGATTTGCTTAATTACGATTCTGAATTGTGCTATGACAAAGGATCTCAAATATGTCACTGACGTCCAAAGCACCAACAGTTTGGACGGGAGGAATTTCCATCTGGGGCTCTTTTCCAATTGAAATGAGAATTCTTCTAGGACTAGGCAAAAGTCACAGACACATAGGTGCACGCATTTTCGCATTACATCAACTGGAATGGTTTTTGTTATTTAAGCTTGATAGTAGTGCCGCCGTGGGATTTTTGGTGTTTTATTAGTGATGTTTGAAGTGGTTAGGTGGTATTATACCAAGATGGAAATGGACCCTCTACTGCTTACTTGAGGAATTACTTTCTAATCGTATTTCCTCAACTAATTAGAATTAGTTGTTTAATATGCTCAACATTTTTCTTACATACTATTCTTAGCTTTGGCATATTTCTGTTGCAGGGCAATGGAGATGATCTTCGAAATATCTGCACTTAAGCTGGGGATGTTTGCAATCTGTGTTCAATGTTATTACCTTCATTCATCTGTCCAGTCCTAATTGATATGTGTTAGTATTTCTATATCTAATCTGTAGTGCTCCCAGAGGCATCTGTGATTAGAGATGAAAATACTAACTCCATTTCGGTTAGAAAGACAGAAAGGAACAGGTGGTGTGCGGTATTGCTCGCCGGTAATGCTCTTTTGGTCTTCCTTGCAGAGATTGTTGTGGCTGAGTCATGCTCTTGAATCTAAGATTATGGTAGGTAAAGCCTGCTGGGGATGACCAGTTATGTGATGTCTCAACTCTCCTGGGAGATATATATTACTAAATGCAAGGATGAAACTGCAAACGTAAATGACCATGGTGCTACGGAACTTCATCATCTTGAGAGCCAGTGGCAGCAACCCGAATTGAATTCCTTCGCTGAGATGATACAGCCTAGCAGATCACGGGTATTTTACTTTCCTGTTCTTGCTGTGAAACTTGCTGAGTTTCTGGAATGATGTAGGAAATTCTATCTAAAAGGTAGTATCGTTATCTTCAGTTTTTTTGTTAATTTGCTGTTTGTGAACCTAATGGTTTGGAGATTATGATTACAAATCCTCAACACTCTTAGTGGGGCTTATTATTGGGTTCTTATGTAGGTGATTGGTTTTCGGTGCAGGATACTCAAAATTATGATTACAAATCCTCTCTGTGGGGCTGTTTTTAGGCTCAAATGGTAATCAGACACCATAGCTCACGATGAGGTAATTCGCCACTCTTCTTCTGCCCTAAAACCCTCCATTGAATTTTCACGAGTTTTCTTATTGATTCCTTAAAAAAAAATCTTATATGTTTCAGTTGCATGGTTTAACTAACTTTATATTTGTACATTGCAAAACACGGAAAAAATCAAACTACACCCTGACCTAAAGGTGAAAAGTGGTTTGCTTTGTTGGGATCATGACCTAAATTCAGTTGTAGCTCTAGCCACATGTAGAGGTAAAGGGAATCTCACACCACTACTCAATTGTTATTCTCATCCGTTGGCTTTCAAACACCTAAAGGCCGTAAGAGTGCATGTATAGTTTTGTTCTCTCATGTAAAACATTTTAGTTATATATTTTCAGAATGGTTCATAGAGGCTGCATTTGAATACTTGGGGTTTAGGGATTTTTGTGTACAATTAGCGGTTGGAAGTCCAATATATCGAATGCGGAGTAGATGTTTTATTGCAGTTATGTTTCCAAAGGAGGAATGGTCTTTTTGAAGAGCTCAATTTGCTATTGCTGTCCAGTTGCAGAAGAATTTGTTTCGCAGGTTGCAAAAAGTTTGCCATTTCCGTTATACCGAGATACCTGCATAAAACCTAGACGTGTTGTTTCATGGAAGCGTTCTTGGTTTGAAAAAAATATAACACACCTATGTTGAGTGCAGTTGCACAGTCATGCTAGATTTGAATCGTACTTTCACTAGATTGTTGAACTGTATTAAGTCAACCAATTAAAGAAGGCTACTCTTGATGGAAGTAAGATGGGCACTACCCATTCGGATATGCGATATGCCTATGCTTATCAGGTAAGATAAGTTCGCTAACATAGTTAACATAAATCCCAACAGATCTTTGTTAACAATCTTTTTGTGGTTTACTATTTGCAAGTCTGTTATATGCATTGAATGCAAAGCTTTGCCTGCGTCACAGGTGTTACCTAAATCTAGAACAGAAAAGATACTTTGGGTGGATGCCAAACCCAGGGATAAAACGGAGAAAAGAAAGAGCGCAGAAAAAAACAAATGGATCGAAAACAGGGAGGGTGACTGGGCGAGAGACTTAAGGCTCCGTTGACTGAAGGATCTTTCTTGACATGCCACCTTGACCGAATGATTGTCTCCCTGGATGGATAGGTGCTAGATCATTTGACCATGACTGTCTACATCACCTACGAGATTCTCCCAACCCATATGGGCACACAACTTCCATTATTTAAAGAGTTCAAAGCTATATAAAACATTGCGCACTTCAGGGTTGCAAAAAGAGTTCAAGATGACAACTCCTTTAATTGTTGCAGCAGTTTATACCTTCCATTGGGTTTATTATGTGCAGGTATAAACTTGCAGTTTCATCTTTGAGAGCTCGCGGTTCACAGCTACCACCATCAGCAACAAAACACCTTCTTAGGCTAATACCACCAGTACCTTGCAGTCGCAACACCGTCCATCACCGCAGCTGCATATCCCTTCCCTATCAATTTCAATTGAATTTCGATTTCAGAATTACATTAAAAAATCATGTGTTTTATATAGGTTTGTCGTAGTGAAGATACCGTTTCTTTGCATAGCTTGAGGATTTATTACAGATATGAAAAACTAAGATATATAATATGAATATCAACAGGACATCACAATTGTTTGTGCTACACTATATCTGTTTCTTAATTCTTTCAGTTCCTAAATTATTTTGGAATTTTTGTAGCTAAAACTTTTGAAAGCTCTTTCTGATCTGATATCGATTTGGGGTTCCTTGAACAGCTTATTTCCATGTGATGTTGGGTCAACCATGTTTAATTTCCTAGCTTTCAGTTCACAGTGGATTCGGGGCTATGCAACTTCGCATGAAGCTACAGTTTGTGGGTGGATATTTGGAGGCAGATAAAAAAAAGAGTACAAGAATGCTTCTGGCAATTGGTTAGGTGGAATTTAGGTAAAAGTATAAACGATATAATAACATAGAGAAGTCTCTCTTTCAAAGCTGATTCTAAATTGGGTTTTTGGTTTAAGATTTAGTTGTGTGTTTAATTTGCGTTTGGTTTGATTGATGGTTCAATCATAAGGTTTGCTGATGGAATAACATCGTTCTATGAAAGTTATATCAATGCAAGATTGGGACCCTGATGGTTTCGGAGTTTATGTAGCCCATAATCTAGCACAGTAAGAAATCCCCATAGACGTATACTGTATCATATAAAGACACCGCATTTTGTTTTTCTAATTTGACAGCATTATAAATTTTCTAAGCAGGAAGCTGCATTAACATTAGCACAGTGGATAATGAAAACACCGAGTTATATAAGCCCTGAATTTTATTGATGCTGATAGTGTTTCCTTTTAATGGTTCGATTGGTGCCCTGGGGATTCACCGAGTTGAATGATTCGATTTGTGTCCTGGGGATTCACCAACAAGAGCTTTTGATGGTATCTTTTATGAACTATTATGAGTTGTGTTTCTTTTTCGGTCAACAAGTGTGTATTATCTTATGCTTATGCTTATTATTAGGGTGTTACAGGCCATGTCCCGTTACGGTATGAAACAGTTCAAACTCTTCTGTAGGTATTGAGCAATGTTTGCATGTGAAGAGGACAGTGAACGAGATAAATGGAGGTAATATTTAAATTTTATTATTTGAACCTCCCTGTTACATTTTCTCTGTCAAGTTCACATTCTCTTACTCATGAATTAAGAGAGAAGATGCATTTTATATTCTATACAACTTAAAGTATGCCACAGCTTGAAAGGCTGACTGTCAATAAGGATCAAAATATTAGTATTATTGTCACATATCATCAAATATTCATCTTTATATTTTTGCTCAGGTAAAAATGCATGTTTCTCAAAGCATTTAGTGCTTCTGTTACTGAAATTTGGTCATTCATTAGTATGATTGACTAGATAGCTAGGGTCTGCAACATGGTTCATACAGTTCTCATGAATGCCACTTTATCAGCTGGTAGTGTAAACAATAGTTTCAATCAGTTAGTTGGTTAAGAGTTTTTCTGATCTTCAGTCAACTGCGACCTCAAGGATGAAAAGACCTTGATTTGAGGTATGATATTTGAAAAAATTTTCATGATTAACCTCTAATATGTGTCTTATTGTTCTTCCTCTTCTATGTTCAGGAATGTGTCGCATGAGGAGTATACGCTCGAGCGGTATAAGTAACTTCGTATTGTGCAAATGAAGTCAGTCATCCCGAGTTTTAAATTTATTGTGGGAATGACCAGAACAATGGTTTTCTTGGTTGTTCACCTGATGGAATCATAGGTGATGATGGAGTTTTGGAGGTAAAATTCCCATATATTGTTACGAAATATTTTCCATGGGATGAGTACCTCCTCACTATATTCCTCTAGCTCAGAGATTAATGGAGATATTGGATTGGGATTGATTGAATTTTTAAGTTTGGATGGGTCATAAATGTATTTGCCAGATATCTATCGTCTGTGTCTGTACGCTGGAGTTTACTAATGTTTCCTTACATGACTGAGATTACTAATGTTTCCTTTGGATGGGTCATAAATGTATTTGCCAGATATCTATCGCCTGTGTCTGTACGCTGGAGTTTACTAATGTTTCCTTACATGACTGAGATTACTAATGTTTCCTTATGACTCGGTTTCCTAACTACGAACAATCAAAAAACAGCCATTGCTTATATGACTTTTAAAGTCCTAAAAACCAAAATCCTTTATCATGACACTGCAGCTTCTTCTTTGTGTTTCGGCAAAAGATTACCGGAGATCCATCCAAAGGCATCCTACAGTTTATATTTGTTGCTGTTCTTAGTCTTTTTTTTTTTTTTGGTATTTGATCTTGAATTTTCTAGACCTAGGTTTTTATTTGGAGTCTTAATTAGCAAAAAAAATTCCGTCTCATTACATCTCTTATTTCAAAAAGAAATAACACTCTGTATTGGATCATAGAGAGCACTCTGTTTTTTGTCAAAAAAAAAAGTTCTGTTCAAAACCGTGTAACACTAATTTGTTTTTTTTTTTAAGCAAGCAACACTAATTTGTGTAAGGTGTTATAACCCGAGGTGACCAGGAAAATTGTTATGCATTTTTTTTTTTCGTTACAGTATATATATATTTTTTTAAGTATATATGGTGTTGGGCGTAGAGAATGGATATGATCCGATAGGTTTTGATTCGTCTCAAAACTGGGAGAATATAAAGGGGTCTTCCCCAAATAGCGAGATGATTATTATCGGATTTAGTAAAATACTAAACACAAGGGCCTACTCCTAATGACCGGGACTGTATGCCCAACTATCATGTTTTTGGCCGCGTAGGCCTCGGCGATAGGGGTGAGTATGGACCGGTTTTTACCTCATCCGCATCCAATCCAATGCTCTACGGATTTTAAATTTGGCATCCGTATTTAATCCAGATCCAATGGATGCGCGGATGGACGGATTGGATGCGGATAATCCAATGGATTTGTTTTAGTTAAAATTTATAGTAAAGAAAATAAAGCCAACACAAGTAACTCCTTATAAAATTTACATATCCTATAAATGTATTCAAATATAAAAATGCCATGTACAACATCACAATCAAATACCTTAAAAATTCCTAAATGATTCATAAGTATTTTCTAGAACTATATAAATATTTTTAATTTAACATATATGGATGCCCAACGAATTTTCAAGGTTGCATCCAGTCCCGATCCGTAATCGGTTGGATTTCAAAAATTCCATCCGCATCCAATCCATTAACGAACGGTCCGGGCATCCATCCGCAAAAGAACGGTTGGTCCCGGTTAAATCCGCGGATTACGGGTAAAATGCTCACCCCTACTCGGCGATACAATTAACTATAAACATAACATATATTATTATTATCAGAAGAACTAAATACGGAGTATAATAATTGTTCTTAATGGCCGGTACTATGACCCAACAATTAACGATCATTACCCGGCTAACTAAATATTGGGAAATTCTCGGCGCTTAAGAGGCCATAGCCGCCGCTTATAGCCCCGGTTAATTTGACCAGACAAACTAACACTATAATATATCACGACCAACTAAATATTGGGACTATTCAGCTATGATCCGACTAATTAAATATGCTTTTGACTATTATAGACACGACCAACTAACACACTATAACATGATACGACCAACGAAATATGTGGGCACCATATCTTCCTTTAAACTTTCTCCACGGCCCCGGCCGTAGCCGGCTATTATGATCCAGCTAATTAAACACACTACTGTGAACCGACTAACTAACACATTATAATATGACACGACCAACTAAATATGTGGGCACTATATCTGCCTTTAAATTTTATCTACGTCCCCGACCCTATCCGGCTACTATGTTCCAACTAATTAAGCACGCTACTGTGACCCGACTAACTAACACACTATAATATGACACGATCAACTAAATATTGGGATCGTTCTGCTATGACCCGACTAACTAAATATGCTCCCGATTAAAGACAAGGCCAACTAACACAATAATTTTAATGTGGGCACTACTTCTACCTTTAATTTTTGACTAACTAACACGCAATAATATGACACGACCAACTAAATATTGGGACCGGTCTACTATGACCCGACTAACTAAATATGGTGCCGACTATTATATATGTAGCACTACATCTGCCTTTAAATTTTCTCGACCGTCGGGCCATAGGACTCGGCCCGCTCCGGCTACTATGACCCAACCAATTAAACACGCTACAGTGACCCGACTAACTAACACGTAATAATATGACACGACCAACTAAATATTGGGACTGGTCTACTATGACCCGACTAACTAAATATGCTGCAGACTATTATATATGTATCACTACGTCTATCTTTAAATTTTCTCGACCGCCGGGGCCGTAGGACCCGGCCCTCTCCGGCTACTATGATCCAACCAATTAAATATACTACAGTGACCCGACTAAATAACCCGCTATAATATGACACGACCAGCTAAACATCGGGACCGTTCTGTCATGATCCGACTAACTAAATATGCTCTCAACTATTTTAAAAATGACAAACTAACACACTAATTTAAATGTGAGCACTACATTTGTCTTTAAAGTTTTTCGACCGCTGGGTCGTAGGACCCGGCCCTCTCCGGCTACTATGATCCAACTAATTAACGACGCTACAGTGACCCGACTAACTAACACGCTATAATATCACACGACCAACTAAATATTGAGACCGTTCTGCTATGACCCGACTAACTAAATATGTTGCTGACTATTATAGACAGGACCAAGTAACACACTAATTTAAATGTAGCACTACATCTGCCTTTAAATTTTCTCGACCGCCGGGGCCGTAGGACCCAACCCCCTCCGGCTACTATGACCCAACCAATTAAACACGCAACAGTGACCCGACTAACTAACACGCTAAGACACGACCAACTAAATATTGGGATCGTTCTGCTATGATCCGACTAACTAAATATGCTCTAGACTATTTTAGACATGACAAACTAACACACTAATTTTAATGTGAGCACTACATTAGTCATGAAATTTTCTCGACCGCCGGGGCCGTAAGACCCGGCCCCCTCCGGCAACTATGACCCAACCAATTAAACACGCTACAGTGACTCGACTAACTAACACGCTATAATATGACACGAACAACTAAATATTGGGAACGTTCTACTTTGACCCGACTAACTAATTATGCTGCCGACTATTATAGTTGTGGCACTACTACTTCCTTTAAATTTTTTCGGCTGTCGGGGCAGTAGGACCGGGCCCCTTCCGGCTACTATGATCCAACCAGTAAAATACGCTACAGTGACCCGACTAAATAACACACTATAATATGACACGACCAACTAAATATTGGGACCGTTCTGCTATGACCCGACTAACTAAATATGATGTCGACCATCATAGACAGGACCAACTAACACACTAATCTAAATGTTGCACTACATCTTCCTTTAAATTTTCCCCGGCCCCTCCGGCTACTATAATCCAACCATTTAAACACGCTACAATGACCCGCCTAAATAACACACTATAATATCACAGGACCAACTAAATATTGGGTCCGTTCTGCTATGATCCGACCAACTAAATATGCTCTCGACTATTTTAGACATGACAAACTAGCACACTAATTTAAATGTCAGCACTACATCTGCCTTTAAATTTTCTCGACCGCCGGGGCCGTAGGACCCGGCCCCTCTGGATACTATGATCCAACCAATTAAACACGCTACAGTGACCCGACTTACTAACACACTATAATATGACACGACCAACTAAATATTGGGAACATTCTGCTATGACCCACTCCCGACTATTATAGACAGGAACAACTAACACATTAATTTAAATATGGACACTACATCTGTCTTTAAATTTTCTCTTCCACCGGGGCCGTAGGACTCGGTCCCTTCCGGCTATTATGATCCAATTAATTAAACACGCTACAGTGACCCGACTAACTAACACACTATAATATGATACAACCAACTAAATATGTGGGCACTAGATATATCGTCGTCTAGGGATACATCGTGTGCGTCCGATCGGGACATATAATTTTTTGTGCGGCGTGGATGATGCCGTGGCCCGGCTAATAACAGAGAACGACCTTTCCTAATTTTATCCCGACCTTTCGCTTATTGATTAAGATTGGGAATCTTCTCTCGGTTTCTTCTCCTGCTCCTGGTTCTCTCTGAGAATCCTATCCCTAGGGTTTTTCTCGAAAAATTCTTCGTCTCCCTCACTGAATATCAACAACAACAATTCCAGGCGAAGGTGTATGTTCGTCTCTCTGAAGAGTAGATATGGGAAGATAGATTAATTCTGTTCTTTTAATCCTGATTGAGAAACCTATCCCTAATCTTTAAACTTTCGTCAATCTCAAACTCTGTAAAGAAGCAGTTGTTTCGAGGAATCTATAGCTGCTGCTAATGGGGTTTGTCGATATAAGGCTTAATGCTTCTTCTACTGTGTTTATAGGGGCATAATGCTTCTTCTACTGTAATCATCAAGCAAATTATAGATAAAGCTCAGAGTTATTCAGGTACAATTCAATTTCCCATCCAGAAAAAAAATATTAAATTTTGAAATTTGATTTGTGCGTTTTGAGAAAAACCACTAATTTACTATCTGGGGGTTTTTGAAATTAAGGGTTTGTTTTTGGGATGTGGGTGTGTATTTGTTAATTGTTAAAAAGTGATCCAGATCGTTGCATAGGCATTGTTAATTGTTGGTATCAATAATCCTATTAGTTCTGGTGTCAAGGAATCTGTTGCGCTATACAGGGATGCTGCCAATTGCAAGGAATGTGGGATTTTGACAGACAATTGATGATCCAATACTGGGGAAAAGAGTTTGGAAGAATCAGAAAAACTAAATCTAAAAATTCAGGTTTTACTCTCTGTTTTGTGTTGATGTTGGTGGTACCATATGGACTTGCTGCTTAATATTTATAATAATATTTTGGCTGGTCTCAGGTGATGATGTCTCGATCTTCTCACATTTGGCTAAGTTGTTGCTGTGACTGTGGATGGTAAAAATGACGCTGCAGCGCTTCATGAAGCAAATATTGGACTTGCGATGAGCATTGCTTTCATTGTAAGGGATCCCAGACTTTTATACATTTCATTCTTGGTTTTATAATGTAATTGTGATATTAAAGCAGCAAACAATACTGAACACCATCTTTCCTTCGAGGTACTTTATTGGTTGCCTACCAGGCTAGACTTAACCTCATTCAGTTGCTTGAGGGATATTCACTATGGTGAAATATAGGTCTGATATAAAGTATCCCAGTACCTGAATTCAATGAGTCATATATATACCAGCCCTTAATTGATATTTTTTTTTGTTCCGTTGCAGATGATTTTCGATTAGTATTGTAGTAACAGATATTGACTTCTCACTAATTGAAGCTGTGAGAACGAAAACGCCTACTTCATAGCTATGATGATTTGCCAGATGCGGAAGGAATGGATAGCTTTGTAGCTGAGCTTGCGAATGCCATACTTGAAATTGAAGAAGCTATGAGTTTAGCAGAGATGCTGGAGCTGCTTTTTCCTTTATTGCCATGCTACATCTGGCCTGAGATAAAGATTGATTGATCGAGTTGGTAAGTTTGGATCTCGGATTCTGGTAACCAAATTGGTCATCATATACATGTTCAATATGGTTAGAATGGACATCTAACCATATTTAAATCTGTATTTAGTTATTTTGATTGTACATGGAATACTTATTGACGTAGTATCGGTTTACTGATCTGTTCCTGTAATTTATGTTTGGTTTTGTCAAAAAAGACGATGCTGAGGGGAGGAAGAGGAAGCTAACCCTGGGAATTTTAAATCTGTGTTTTTAAAAAAAAATTCTCTTCTTGATTGGTGTATTCTAATTCGTGTTTGCTTTGTGTTTGATGTGTAGATTTAGGGTGCAGACCTTATAACATTGATTTAGGATTCAAGGTCTGATTTCAGAGACAGACAAGGTAAACATCTGGAGACCCTATTTAATTTGGTGTATACAGATTCAGATAACTAACATGTAAGTAAATCAATGTGAACATATGGAAACACTGTTTAATTTTTAGGCGGATTGTTAATTTGGTGTATGCAGATTGTTAATTTGCTTATCTCTTTTCGTTAATTTTCTTTATTGGTTTCTGTTCGAGATGCTTTTGATACGTACATGGAAATTAAAATTGGTTCTTTTATATGTTCCAGGAAGCTTTAAGACCTGTGCTAAGAACATGTTATAGGCAGCTAAGTTCAACTGACATGATCTAAACAGCTATGATCTTTAATTCGCATATGAAAGAGATGTTGTGATGAACCTTATGTGACCTGCTCTTTTTTATTTTAGGCAGATTGTTAATTTGGTGTATGCAGATTGTCTCTTTAGGGATATCCGGGCTACATTGTTTAGATCATTTGCTTATATCTTTTCGTTAATCGTCTCTCTTTAATATTTCTGTCATCTCATATCTATATTTGCTGCGGTCCATTTTCCTTTGTGCAGACAAACTCTAGGCCTTACTTTTCGTGGATTGTTTGGTTTTTGTTTTGATTTTTGTAGGTGCAGAGAGTGTAATCTGAATGATGGGTGTTTTAGTATGTATTTGAAATTCTTATTCGCATATTGTGTTTCGATGTTATGATGAACGTAGGCAACAGAAACCAAACGGGAGATTTGTTAGCAAGTACACAAACGGGAGGTCTCAACCAGGTATGAATTGGGTTTCTCTCTATCCTCTTTGCTTTTGATGTTCCCGAAAGGGATAAAGACTTCTTAATGATTCCCGTTTTTCTAGGTTTTGCAAATTTTTGAGTTCACAGCCATTAATCGATCGCATGGTTGAAAGATCGATGTGCTGAAACCAATTCTAGGTCAGTTTTCTTCCTTTCCATGATTAATTAATTTTCTATTAATATTAGTTTGTCTCTCTCGAACCTCTGGCACTCAAGGTTGATTATGCAGGTGTGAACCCTAATATACTTGGACTGTTTATTTTGTTCAATTTATTTTACTGTATGAATCCAGCGAGTTTCAGAATTCAGTTTAGAACACGATAAAATAATAATTTTTGCTTTTGTAGTCTGTTCAGGATGACCTTGATGCTGTTTAGGTGATAATGATGTCCCTCTTTGTAAGTCACAGTATCCCTATCCCTAATTATTTCGAGTGGTCGCACTGTAAAGCTTACGAAGAGTTTTTTTTTTTTTTTTTAATGACCACTGTTTATTTTGTTGAATATACCGAATTGAATTCTCTGTGTTTCTATATAATTAAATCCTACAATTCTGTTTTGGTTTTGGCTTACAGGAGCTTTATAAAAATATCGATTTGAGGAGATCCCGTTTAATTACTCTGGAGGTATTTTCAGTGGCAATGATCATGATATGGGTTAACTTTCTCTTAGTTGAGGATGTCATGGTAATTGGGTGAGTCAGTTCTTTTTTTTTTTCTTTTTGATATTGGAGCCATTACTGCGTGCGCTCAACCTCACAAAATCGTTGCTGATTTACTTGCACGAAGGGTTGAGGGAGAAAGTAATGGGTGTTATGATAATAGTTATATCATTTGTTTCCATTCTTGCTCATCTAGGCAGAAATTCAGCTCCAAGGTAATATCTATGACAAATCACTGATTACTGCAACATTAGATGAATGACGAGAAACTGACCTGGGTTTCATGCATCATTGTAGATGAGGCTCATGAAAGAAACTTGAACACTAATTTGTTGTTGGCCTTAATTGAAGGCTTATACAAAATATATTTGTCCCTAGATCCTTTGCGGTTCGTATGTTTATGTTTCTTGGATTCGTATGAAAGAAGAAGAAGGAATTCTACCTATCTCTGCCATAACTATATTTAGCTTAATTTTTTTGATGGTTTACTTGATGCTGCTATTTTCCTTGCTTCTTTGCAGCTACAATATGACTTCTCAAGCAATAACATTAAGTTATTATCAACTAAACTTTAATTTTGTTTCACTTTTCCACAAGTAGTTATTGAATCTTACAGATGTTTTTATTGTAATTATGAGATTACTCAATGAGTTTTCATGATTGGATGCCCAAAGCCTATTGATGGTCATTTGGATTCCAAGGAGTTTCCCACAAGTTTTGGATTTGACACATCCATGATATTGCATTTGCAGATGTACAGTTAGAACTTCATTTTCCAGCTCGAGGTGGTTCTTTGGATTGTGTTCGAGAATCGCTTGCGTGGGGAGTAGATCGAATTAAAAGAGATGCACAGGTAAGGCAAACAACTATGAACAAAGTTACGCTACTCTTATTCCGAAGTATCGATTGTTAGAGTTAATAGAAATTGCCTTACTTCTTGACCAATATGGCAAAGATTAATCTGTTCCAGAATTACGTGGTGATGCACAGTTAGCAATGTGGTTTTCTCATTGCTAAAAGAAGTTCTGAATTACATGCGGGATCATGAATATATGTTATCATTTTTAATTGCTGTTGAGACGTTCTTCACGTTTTAACTTTTTGATAATTTGCCTTAATTATTGAATATCCATTAGCCACCTAATATGGATTCATTGGTGAAATGTGAAGGACAACAACTATAAGCACGGAGCATGTGCAACACCACGAAACCCCTTTGCTGGCAGAGCCTTAGGTCTGTCCTTTTCCATTGAAGTTAATCTGTAAGCTTAATCCAAAAGCTAAAGTCCTGTTAGAGGGGTAACTCATGGATGCTAACAAGGAGCAAGAGAAAAAACATTATGGGACCCGCCAGTTTCATCCCCATCAGCTACTGATACCAAAGACGACGACCATGTCATTAGGTGAGTTTTTGTTAATTTATGGCTTTCATAGACAACACTACAACATGCTTCTTTTCTAGATATTGAGCTCAAAAGCTTGACCTCTGAACAGTGGAAATATGTGCGATGCGATGGCAAGGTCCAAAACTGTCGACTGATTTTAAGTATATACCTTATTCTCAGTTGTGGGGTTCCTCCTCTTCATGGTGCTCGGTTCAGGCAAGATCAGTGTCGCTCCTCCTCCTGTTCAAATCAATATGTTTGGATAATTGCAGTCACTAATGTTGTTTGAACCAATCTGTATGCATCAAATCAATCAATTTGTACCAGAAAGGTAATTAAAAATCAAAATTTTACAATGAATTGAATCTTTAAATCCTTTCGACCCATCTCTAACAATTCCTGGTGATTAATCTAAACAGACTAATGGGTTGTTGACAGGGAATTAATGTCTGTTTGTAGATATTTGGGAAATATCTTTGACAATTAGTTGGATCGAGAGGACAAGGGAACAAATGGGTTGTTGTTGTCAAATAGTTAAATTGGTGACCCCAAACTTTTATTGAACTTGAGGAGTCAATTCTATCTGGTGGTGTGGCTGCTAATGCTTTACATGATTCTGAACATCAGATTTTCTGAATTAGATGTAAATATCTTATTTGCTTAACAAATTTAAGTATCTACAAATTGTGTTGCAGCTGTGATTCCTAATGCTGATGAGAACGATAAGGTCATGCCTGTTTGCTCATTGCCAAAGGTTTACACTATGTGTCATCAAAATTGCGGAGTTAATCTTCCATCTTACTATGGTTGATTCCCTGTTTTAATAGCAGATACGTTTTGCTATAAAGTTCATCTTAAGAATTTTCTTAGATTAGGTGGTGGACAACTCAAAGTAATATGTAGCATTTGTGTTATTTGTATACTGAATAGACTTTCGTTTGCTCCCGAAGTTTAAAGTAATATGCTCAAAGCTTATGCTTTTTTGTCTTTTCACAAGTAGTTCTATTGTAAATATTTTGTTTGTATCTACACTCATCTATATTGAATACAGGAATCCGGTGGAATGATTGATGTCAGTATCTCCCTAATCAAGGATGTGGACAACTCTTCGCTGGGTTTAGCTCTAACTCTATGAAGGTAATGCTTCACTTAGCTGCACAACCTTAGCTAGATAGTTTGTAGATGTGTGAACTGGATGATTTAGACATATGTATTAGGAAATTGCATGGTTTATTCAATCTCCTATATGACAAAAAGCTAAGAAATAAGCACTCAAATACAGAGAAGGCGATGGGATACTGTTGAAATTAGGATTCAATCTCCCAAACCTATCATGCTTAATTGATTGTTGACTTATCCTCTAAAACACCGCTCAACTCTAAAACGGAATATTACTGGGAAAGTGGGTGACTTTTGGGAATGAATTTTTTTGCCAAGTGGTTTGCACACTAAATCTACAGTAACCATTAATTTTTTTGATTTTTGGGAGCAGGTATTAAGACGTCTTATGGTTGAGACAAGTCTCAAGGATTTGGTCATATTTTTCTCTTAATTCTATGGTGTATAGTCGTTATTTTGAGGTGGCTGGCTACTCCTAAATTTGGACCTGCCGCGTACTAATCTCCTATATTAATCGGTGGCTTCTGATAACTGCAAAACAAGGTGGCATTGAATTGTTTAACACGTATGCATAGATGCATAGCATAATGCGTGTGAGATTCAAGTTTTATAATAATATGCAAAATTCCAGGTTAAATGCGGAAATTACTCGAATACAGCTGATTATTTGCATTAGTAGAGAACAATTTGTACTAATCATGACAGAAGTTTTAGTTCACCATGGTCGTGGGGGAAGCTTGCATCTAAGGTATTGATGCAGAAGCATGATGAGGCTCTCGAAGAGCTGAATCGGTTGAGAAATACTAACATGCTGACATATATTCTGCTATTTTGATACTATTTTTTGTTATAGCTTACTATAGCGTCTTGGCAATCCTGAACTCACTGAATTACCGAGGCAGTTGGCACTTATTTGCGAGTCACTTAGGATTTGTTATTGTTTCAATGTCGGAAGGTTTTATATATATCTTTAGTTTGCACTGTGCATTATATGTTGGACCTTTATTACAGTTTTCCATTTTCCCGTCAAAGTGAAAGGACTGAGCTTGCACCACTAATTTGTTTACCATGTCATTATTATATGCCGCATTTCTACGAGTACTACTTATTATGTTTGTATTATATCATGTTCCAGCTTCTTCGTGAACGGTGTGAGACACAATCATGACAAGAAATTATTGGAGGTCGTCAATAAATTAACAATCCAGCTAGATTAATGAATGTCCAGCCACACATTAGGCAAGGTAACTAAGTTGACGTCTCTTTTGTCAATTGATTTGAATAGTGTAGACTTTGAAATTCTATGACTTGATAGTGTAAACTTGGAAATTCCATCAGTGAAGTCCAACCTAATTAATATGATTTTAATCATATGTTTTTGTAGGTCTTGGTCAGTTTAGTCGAGAGCAAATATGCGGAGTTCAAAGCAAGTTAGCAAAACTTACCATGTTTATGTATCTATTTTGTGCTATTGCAGGATGAAACATATTCTTTTATATGCTGCTTGGGATCAATACTTTTCTGTTTCTGGTGATCGTGCTAGACAATTTGATAGTGTGGTGATCGTCTTTGACTATTTGATAATGAGAGTACTCGACTGTCGTATTTGTCCGCTTCTATTTTTCTTTGTTTTCACATTGCCAAACTAAACTGTTTGAAGAATTAATTGATTGGTATCTAGCACCATGATCCAACTAATTAAACACGCTATTGTGACCTGACTAACTAAGTATTGGGACCGTTATGCTATGCTCCCGACTAACTAAATATCCCCCCGGCTATTATAGATGGGACAAATTAACACACTAATTTTAATGTGGGCACTATATCTTCCTTTAAATTTTCTCCACCGCCGGGGCCGTAGGCCCCGGCCCCCTATCTGGCTACTAGGGTCCAACTAATTAAAAACGCTACTGTGACCCGACTAACTAACACACTATAATATAATACGACCAACTAGATATTTGGGCACAACTTCTGCCTTTAAAATTTCTCCACCGCCGGGGCCGTAGGGCCCGGCCTCCTATCCAACCACTATGATCCAATTAATTAAACACGCTACTGTGACTGACTAATTAGCACACTTTAATATGGCATGACCAACTAAATATTGGGACCAACTAATTAAATATGCTCCCGACTATTCTAGACAAGGCTAACTAACACAATAATTTAAATGTGGGCACTATTTCTGCCTTTAAAATTTCTCCACCGCCGGGGCCGTAGGCCCCGGCCCCTTCCGGCTACTATGATCCAAATAATTAACGACTAACTAACGTACTATAATATGATACGACCAACTAAATATTAGGTCCGTTCTTTTATGACAACAAACTATAATTGCACGAAAAGATATTGATCGACCGACCAAACAAATGAACAATAAACAAAACTCTAAAAAAGGTTGAGGGATTTGTCTAAGTATTTTCAGTTAACGTTCAATTCTATTATTGTTTAGTATCTTTAATTAATATATAAACTGTATATATA
>JAJJWW010005645.1:0-36154 GCA_023531295.1 Papaver armeniacum | reverse complement strand
TCACAAGTCTTGAACGAACCTATTACTACAACATCATTGAAAATAACCATCATGCGATCCCAAATGATCGCCCAAAGATGGCCCTTCGCGCTGCTTCAACAACAGTCATTAACTGCCGCAAATCATCTTGGCCACTCAACTTGGGTAGCCGATTTGAGCGATCCAGATCTAATTTAGATCAACCGGTAGGATTTAAAATGGCTACCATCCGCCACTCGCCTACAGAGAGCGATCGACCAAGCAGTAGCTCACCCCTGGAGCTACCAAACGATCGCCCAAAGTTGTCCGGTCACGCTCTTCTTTTTAAGACGATCGACTCGCGGCTAATTTAGACAAGCTCTAAAACAACGATGCACCATGCACATCGATTATTTTGAGTTGCTTGCTCAAAATCGATGCTTTACGTGCATCGAATACATACGATATTTTATGAATATCGGCTTCACAAATAACTTAGTTATTTAACCTAATAGCGTCGTGTGCTATTCTGTGCGGCAAGTCCCGCGACTTGACCCATTTACTCGACACATCAAACGTGTCACAAATGGAGGGATGCTCACTGGGGTATTGGTCTGGCGGTTTATAGCGTGCGGCGTGCAACGCGCCCACTAGTGAAAAGGCGAGGGTACCCAAATATACCTCAAGCTAAAACTTTTTCTATCTATAAGTCCTTTCTCCGAAAGTGATTGTCTATGGACTGAGTCGAGATAATACAACTAATCGGTTCACACTTCGTGTGATCGTCTATGGATACGAGATCGAGACAATACAACAACGAAGTATGTTACTTGATAAAAAGATTCGGACTTAACCAAACACAATAGGATTCACTTATCAAGTAAATAGGAATTAACGTTTGTGTAATTTACTTTAATTATATAAAATAATTATAATGCGGAAATATAAAGTAAATGACACAACAAGATTTTGTTAACGAGGAAACCGCAAATGCAGAAAAACCCCGGGACCTTGTCCAGAATTGAATACTCTCAGGATTAAGCCGCTACACAAAATTACACCTAAATTCGTATAGTTGAGACCAAACAACTAAACCTATAGTTCACCTAGTTCCGTCGGTATTCCCACGCCTCCAACTTATACATAAGTCACGTACTTGGAACAATTCCTTTGGTTCGTATTCCAAACAGTAAAGGAACAACAAATATGTTTGATATCAACTCTCTTCAACCAAGTGATATTAGTCGGACAAAGGCTCTTCCGTTTATCTTAACATAAACTCCTTCGTCGGGTCCTTAGATCTATCTTATGTTCAATTACCGAAGTAATCGTTTAAGATTAAGCCAACAACACTCTTAATCCAAAGAATTGTGTTGATGTCGATCTACTCAATTAATTAATCCAATCTACCACAAGGATAAACCGATTATTAATTGGATCCTCTTTTACCGAAACAAGTATTGTGCACACCAAAGATTATAAACCCAAGTCAGATCTTCAATATTTTCTTTGTCTTCAAATATTCAATAAAAACCTGCACACAATCACTTGAATCTCTTGTGATCAATCACGCACAGAACGGAGTCTGTTAACAATGGATTATCACAAGATCGTTTTTAAAATTAACAACAGTCTAAACATCCCTGTCGAAACTCGTTTGAGTGAATCTTATATCATAAGAGAAGATTCTCAAGCATAAAAAAACTAGGTGCAATCACATTTCAACCACCGTTAGTCAATCAAATCAATCGAAAACAAAAGATAAACCGCAATTATCTAGTTTTCCACCAACGGTACACGCTAGAGATTCTCAATCCCAAAGAAGACTTTAAACTGAGCGGCCGTAAGAGATTTCGCCTAATTAGGTTACTCTCCTCTCCGAATAGGCGGCTACACCAGTAACAACAACAAAAGAGGAAGTCTGTTGTTACGAAGGATTAGTTTGCTAGAAAGGAAAACTTCAAGTATTTATAGACAAGGAAGTTTGGACACCAAGGAATTTCCAAAACCGAAAATATTCTCAAGATATTCATTAAAGCACAAACTCGGTTTCCATAATTCCTGGAAATGCTCTGTCCAAAAATAATGATCGAAATCTCTCGGAAAATCTAATTAGAAAATGCACATTACTAATTCTTATATTTCCCTACAAAATGAAATTAATAACCTTAATTAAAAGATTTTTAACTTACTTATGTTTCGATCCTGGGATTCTCTTCCCTTAGCTATTAAGGAATAACTTTGAATAATTAAAGAAATAAACATTCATAGCACGTGTTCAAACTATGTCGACATCCTTACTTTCTAAGTTCTCTTTCACACTTACAACCTTGAAACCGATTTGCCACACTTACAAACAAGTTTAGAATTAGTTCATCTGACTTTCAAGAACTATGCGATTGATCAAACAAACATTTAATCACAATCATGGGTTTAACGGTTCTACCAAACCAAGTTTCGGTTCTACCTTCCATGTGAGTATTGTGCATAGTCACACTAGCTTTCCAAAATTCGGTTGACTAGGTACTAGGATCTGTTCCCCACATATATATGGTATCTAACTTATATGTTTTGCACATGTCCATAGGATCGGTTCCCCTTTGCCTAAAAACGTGTTGCACATGTCCATAGGATCGGTTCCCCTTTCTGCTATAAACCTTGATGCACCCCATACAAGGATCGGTTCCCCTTTGTGATGTACTGCACCTCTTACTAGGATCGGTTCCCCTTTCCATATTTGGTCAGACATAAAATCACAAACCCGATCATACCATCTCAGGTGATTACTTAAGATCGGTTTCACTAATAAGGTCATACCAATACATAAGTCAGGCCTTTGTGAATAGTTCTACCAAGAACACAAACAAGTTGTGAGCGGTTATACTCAATCACACATATTGGTTGTTCATAAGATATGCAATGAATAACAAAACCAATAACACCTGGCAATTTTCATTTCGGTTCACAAACAAATTTATGAACTTACTTCCTTAGAACACATGTAACACATTGTTCCCTAGGATGAAATCCTCACCTCATACCCATACATAATCACAATAGCATTCAAATTATGATGACGATGTCTTATCTACAAAGTTTAATGGTTAAGCAATAAACCTCGTATTGTATTCCTTAATACTATGTCTATCTAGAGTTCAAATATGCTTCGCATTTTTGTTTTCGATATGCACGACTTGAAAGATACGTTAGGGAATGAAAACAGTTCAAGTCAAATATCACTAACTTCAAGTGGAAGGATGATTGTTGTCATTGTAGCTCCTTGCTTCTTCACATCTTCAAGACTTCTCAATACTTGTAATGTCTCATATCCTAATACTTTCAATCTAACCTATACGAAGTTGACTCTAGTACATAATCAAGCGACTCTTAACATGAGTTTTGATTCACTAAAATATGACAACCAAACTTGACATACCAACGCTTGGTGGGTTCAACCGAGCCATGCTCTAACAACGAGAAAGTGTCAGAAACGGACGGACGGTTAACAACGATGGGAGTAGTGGGTGAAGGTGTGACCAGTCTTCCCTCATAATGGAAACGTGATGATCACCACCTCTTACACAACCCCACTACTCCACTACTTAGTCTCCCCCACTTCCTACGAGGTCAGGGTGCGCTTAATGACTTGTATAAATAGGTTTTCAATCTATTTCGACAATGACAACACAAGTGTTATCAACACAAGTATCCAGAAACCATATTCTGATACAAGTCATAAAACAACCACACCTTCATAGTTCAACATTCTGATCTCAAACACCTTCTGCGCTTCCCTCCCTAAGATCAACCCTTCTCCTTCACTTTGTGACCGAATCGAATCTGGAACGACCATTTCTTGGTTTAGGCCAGAGTCTTACAGATTGATCTCTCGAATCTAAAAGTACTCCCATGCAGTGCATTTGTTTAGGGTTTGAATTTGTTTCTCATCAACATACACAAATTTACCAAAACAAATGAGAATCGGCTTTTACCCCAAAATAATCAAGACCACAAAGGAGATTGATCTCTCGGTTGCAAAATCAATTTATCAATATTCATTCCAGTTTTCTCAATTTCAAAAGGTTGGATCTTAGATCCAATTCAATCATTAAATTCAATTTAGGTTCAACAACCAATTTCAATTCCGGTGTTCCATTCGCTAAGAAGCTTCATAAAAATGCTTTTTCAAGCAATGCTACTGGAAATGCCTTGGATAGCTGAGCACCAGTAAATCTCCCTGATGAAAGGACCAGAAAGCCGCGTGGAGACACAAGAAGACGTGACTACTACTTAGAAGAACACAACGGCTTCTCTAGAGATCCGGATGGAGCAACCGCCTTTTCTGCTACACCACAAGTGTTGCATGGAGCAAGCCAGAAATGCTTCAAAGGGTCCACACCCAGAAAGACAAAGTGAAGATTCGCGTATCCGTTGTTCCAGTATGGAGATAGTCGACAAAAAATCTCAACACCAGTGGAGTCCTAGGAAGACACCTGCAGAGATCACAAAAGAAAAGGTCTATATTCCACCACTGCTACCAATTTAAAGACGTGACTACTACTTAGAAGAACACAACGGCTTCTCTAGAGATCCGGATGGAGCAACCGCCTTTTCTGCAACACCACAAGTGTTGAATGGAGCAAGCCAGAAATGCTTCAAAGGGTCCACACCCAGAAAGACAAAGTGAAGATTCGCGTAGCCGTTGTTCCAGTATGGAGATAGTCGACAAAAAATCTCAACACCAGTAGAGTCCTAGGAAGACACCTGCAGAGATCACAAAAAAAGGTCTATCTCTATTCCACCACTACTACCAATTTAAAGTCAGGAGTATCCGCTATCACTTCATCAACAAAACGTGTAGATCCAGAACATGGCGTAATTTCGAGAATTCGTACATCTACAATAACAAAGGAGGCTTGACACATCTTCAAATCATCATAAAGGGTTCGCCTATTATGTCAACCCGGACAAGAGCAAGCATGGGACATCTTCAGATCTACTGGAGCCGACACCTCAAGAGAGCAACCTAAAAAAGATAACGATGCCCGCGTCATCATGTCGATAAAGAATCCACAACCGAGATAACCTCACACAGAGAAGATCTGAGAAATTGTTGCACCAAAAGGACTCGCGTCTCCCACACTTACTTTGCCCATGGAAACGGGTAATGCTGAAGAAGAAATATTTCTTTGTGTCTGGGCAAATCACTCTATCAGACTCCAGAAGAATGTTTCAGTGAAACAACGAACATCCAAATGATTATGTCAAGAGGTTCAGAATTCAGGCACTGGATTGTCACGATCCAAATATGGCTGAACAACGATTGGTGGAGTTATGCATTAATAGGATGGTACCCATCTATCGTGCTATGCTGGAGAATCTGCGCTTTCAGGCATCTCTGAACTTCGTAAAGCTGCTAAACGCTCAGCTACCACAAAGACCCGCCCGCTAGAAAGAACCAGCCCTGCCAGAATGAAGAGCCTCATGATATTCGTGGAAGCATACATCTCACCAACAAAGCAATACAACCTTCAACCTTCAGTAGCGAGTTTATCAAGCAAAGAAGAAGAAAACCACCGAGATACAACATCTTGCGCGTCCAAAACCGCTAACTCCAACTCCAGTACCACATGCACGACTGTCACAATGATAAAACAACGTCCAAGATATACCATATCTGGCTTGACGACAACAACATCGGTGAGAGACGCTTTCGTAATTTTGTCTCCCGTAGAAGAAGTAGTTGCATTATCGAAGGAGGTTGCACTTGGGCCTTAAGAGGTACATACGGACTCTCCATGTCAAGTGCTTCATCATATTTGCACAACTTGTTAGTTAAGTCATTCGCATGAGGGAACTTCCCTACTCCTCAAAGACACGATCCAAAGATGATAAAGGCAAAGGAGTGTGGCTGGGGACTGCTCAGCACTACCCATCTCAAAGATGCTGAATTTAGAGAGACGTAAGCACGCTATCATTATGATTCCAAGATGTCCAAAGACGAGGACATACTCAAGAGAGCAGACGTATTGTCAAAGACAAGCGATATGCCTGGATATCTATGAAACGCAACGTAAACGCAAAGACGGCCTCATGATTATTAACTCGTACGATCCTCATCAACATAGGGTTCAACTCCAACTCTCATCCAAATTATTTCCTCAGAAACCCAGCGTGACAACATCTATCAAGTCGAAAGCTCAGTGGATACTTGTGGGCAGGGGACTGTCTCCCTCTTTTCCATTCCATGAGGCAACATCAAGGAAGCTATCAGATCCATTATTAGCTTCTCCCTCTAATAATGAGACAAGCTCTACCACTATATGAAGACTGCCAAGTTAATTCGTGCCCGTAGCTATCACGCCTCTCCCTGCTAGTCTCTTCTGATCACATCTGCTGCTAAGAACCATTGTTGCTCGTTTGTTGATACCATCCCGAGCTTTACCATAGCAACAACCACTACAGACAAAGGTAATCCGAACTTCTGCATATTTTATTTTCCCATGGAGAAGTAATAGAGTCCCGGAGGCGAGGTGGCGATATTTTTATCGACCATACAAGATAGAACCATGTAAATCACGCTTGGGGACTGAGGCTCAACACGGAATCCCTTCACTGTTAATGACCTTTTCAATCCAGAAGAGATGGTCAACCAAGAATTCATAACCGTGACAAGGTTACCACTTTTCAAAGATGCAGCGTAAGAGTATCATCACCTCCCTGTTTAGGAGGCGCCTGACCGATAAGCAGTATTTGGTTCAACCATCCATAAGCACTGTTATCAATGAAGAATAAAAGAGGAAAGTCGTGCCTCAGCAAGCCAGATCGACCGAATCATGCCTTCCATAGAACTCAGTGATGCCTACCCAAGGCCTGCACGAAGCTGCGCATCAACAACCACATCGCCGACAAAGTCATATGGGAGGGGTACATGGGCTGCCAAAAGTTTGGATACAATACAGATTTATCAAGAGCGACTCCATCCCATTGATCAACAAATGACGAATCCAAAAGATTGTCGCTTTCATCAATTCGTCAACCACCTTACCGGCAAATACAGTGGAAGTATGTCTTTCAAGAGAAAATAAGCTCGGGATAATTACACTGGGACCGCCAAAGACAGATGCCTTCACGTCACTCAATCGGTTTATTTCTAATATCAGCATCATCACTGTTGAAGCATTACGAGCCGCAGAAATTTCTCAACATGAAGACGTACATGTGCATCAAAGACTCCAAAAGTACAAGTCGGAGATATTTTCACATATCCAGCCATGCCATCGAATCTGAAGTGTAACTGAGGACTGCTCATCGCATCCCATTCCATACAACCATCCAAGATTCAGAAGACGGTTCAAAAGATGTCGCTTGGAACGAAGTCCTTGAAGGTATCCCAAAAAGCAGACGGTTTTCTCAACCACCACATCTTTTGACTGACATGATCCCTAGAGGAGTTTCTATCCATTTCATTATACAATTTTGGAATTTTGGAAATCATTTCATGGACTGGAAAGCACTGAATCTGAAGGTGGTGCAGTACCCAGTGACACTCCCAGTTTGCAATTACTTCTTCAGAAATCACGATGCACATGTCGTCAATTGAAGATAAGGCCTCTGTCATCCGTTTAGCTAACAATATGCGTCTTATTGGGTCTCTAGATTTGCGGCACAACATCCATCCTTCTACATACCTAACCAGCACGCCACAAATCTTCAAGAAGCTTGTAGTCTGCAAGGGGAATATCAAACAAAAGAATGGGAGAGCTCAGATTGCAAAATCACGTATACAGGCTCTACTCTAACCTTACCGAAGAGCGCTACATCTAAAGTTTCAAGATATTACGAGATCTTTCTAAGAATTTGGATTTCTTAGTCGGGAGATTTCATTCATTCATCCAACTGGAAACATAAAATCATAAAAGCAGCATGAATGAGGGATTATTATTCGATCAAGCCCTGGCTCCAGCCGCATGAGACAAAGACTACTAAACATCAAAGAAGTGTCATCAACGTCAGGGGCCAATGGCGCCTTCATTAGAGTCCTCTCCAGGAGCTGCTTCAACATCCTCTCCGGAAGCCGCTTCAACATCCTCTCGAGCCGCTTCAACACCCTTTTCGGAAGCTACATCAACGTTCTCTTTGGGAGCTGCTTCAACATCTTTTTCAGAAATTGCTTAAGCATCCTTTTAAGGATATTCCTCATGATACGGCTCGTCCACATCAGAGTCGAGGATTATGACGTCGTCATGAATAGGGTATTCATGTTTATCTAGGAGTTCATGTTATGTTCCACCCTCCTTCACTTTAGCCGGGCAGCAAACCTTTCAGCCCTAGCACTTGTTAGATGAGATGCTTCATCGCGCCCCCACTTTTCCCCCATGCTAACCGAAGCCAGGAAAGCTTGGACACGCTCTCGAACGATACTCAGATGTACAAAGGACCTGGAATGCAGTTTGAGATCCCAACCAACTGTATGCCTAATCTACCTGGGGCCAACCAACATCATGCTAGGGGAACGCTTACCTGGACGCCTCTTGAACGTGACATGTTCCAAGGACAGGCCGACCCATCTCTCCTGGTAACATCTAACTTTGTCTCATAAGTTTTATCTTTATTTGTCACCATCTAGTGCTTACCCCGCAACAATGTCATTGTTACGTACTAAGCAGGGGACTTAATGTTGATAGTGGTTTTTAGTTCAAGGGCTAAAATCGCAAACCCTGTATTTAATGCGTTGTCATCCTGCAAAGGAACATAAGCCATTTAAAAGCAATGAGTGCTTAAGCCTCTTCTCTTACATATGTATTGAGCAATTCAATATATCTGTATATATGAAATTTACTCAGAATGGTGCGTGCAACAACAATCCCAAAATATTCTGTGAATTTTATCTTCCACCGGCATTATTCACTAATGCATTGCCTGCCTAGTATTTTCCTATGCAATGTTCCCATACGAACTCTCAATATTGGCATGACATCACGATTAATGTTCCCTCGCAGCGGAGTAGCATGAATCTCCCGAAGTGTCAGTATTGAAACCTGCATGAAAACACTCACGTAGGCCACACCACTCTCTATATAGAGATCAGCTTGTTTACACACTTTTTAATTAAAATTTAGCGCGATCGAACACGTTTAAATTCCTTAAGGAAAATCTAGACTGTCCATATCAGTCTTAAAAAATGATCACGGCCACACGATTTGGCCACACAATTCAACATGCCTAGCCTACTCCTAGCGGAACTAGGTGATCATTATGATGACCACCGGCGGGCCCACTAACATCCCGACCGAACGGATTCCATCTAGTACACCCGCAAGCACTTCGAACGTTAACCCTAATTTGGGTGTTTGCGCTATTTGAAAAATAAGCTCAAACGAGCTAAGACCGGCAAAAACGGTCTCAAATACATCATGACCGTCCAACTTAGACAGCCTAGTTGGACGGCTGAGATCTTCTTTGGAATGATCAAAGAGGCGCCAACATACCCATTGGCGTCCCAACTTATCCCTCGGTCGATCAACTTGCCCGCGGCAAGTCCAGAGGGCGCCAGATCGTTTGCCCAAACTAGGGCGAACGCTCTATTCCAAAGCCCTAATTTGGGTTGCGACAGCATACAAATATTACAAATCATCACATCCATCCAACTTAGCCAGCCAAGTTGGACGGCCTAGATCATATCCCGCATAATTAAAGAGATGCCAATGCGTTCACCACCGGCCCAATTTCATTCCCGGTCGATCGACTTGCTCATGGGAAGTCAATGACGCATCAAACTGTTTGATCGAACTAGGGTGGACGCGGACGTTTTAAAACCCTAATTTATATTAGCGGCAATATGCTACTGTCGCAAATCGATCATGACCACCCATCTTCGCCAGCCGAATCAAGTGGCTTAGATCTAATTTTATATGGCCCAGGAGATGTCAGTGTGCTCACAAGCGGCCCGTCTTTGCACATGGTCGATCGGCCTGTTCAAATTAGCGCACATCGCTTTGATTAGATGAGCCAAACTAGGGTTGGCCGCACGGCTTCCAAACCCTAAATCAACGACAGCAAGCAGCTGCCACAAAACCATCTTGTCCGTCCAACTTCGCTAGCTTGGTCGGACGGCTTAGATCGGATACTAGATGATCGATGGGGTGCCGTTATGATCACCGGCCACCCCTTCCCGTAAGGAGCGTTCAACCGAGCTATAGCTCGCCCGTGCGATCCCAAACGATCGCCCAAAGATGGCCCTTCGCGCTGCTTCAACAACAGTCATTAATTGCCGCAAATCGTCTCGGCCACTCAACTTGGATAGCTGATTTGAGCGATCCAGATCTAATTTAGATCAACTGGTAGGATTTTAAAATGGCTATCATCTGTCACTCGCCTACAGAGAGCGATCGACCAAGCAGTAGCTCACCCCTAGAGCTATCAAACGATCGCACAAAGTTGTCCGGTCACGCTCTTATTTTTAAGACGATCGACTCGCGACTAATTTAGACAAGCTCTAAAACAACGATGCACCATGCACATCGATTATTTTGAGCTGCTTGCTTAAAAGTGATGCTTTACGTGCATCGAATACATATGATATTTTATGAATATCGACTTCACAAATAACTTAGTTATTTAACCTAATAGCGACGTGTGCTATTCTGTGCGGCAAGTCCCACGACTTGACCTATTTACTCGAGACATCAAACGTGTCACAAACTGGGGGATGCTCACTGGGGGATTGGTCTGGCGGTTTACAGCGTACGACGTGCAACGCACCCACTACGAGAAAGTGTCAGGAAAGGACGGAAGGTTAACACCGATGAGAGTAGTGGGGGAAGGTGTGACCAGTCTTCCCTCATAATGGAAACGTGATGATCACCACCTCTTACACAACCCCACTACTTCAACTTAATCTCCTCCACTTCCTACGAGGTCAGGGTGCGCTCAATGACTTGTATAAATAGGTTTTCAATCTATTTTGACAATGACAACACAAGTGTTATCAACACAAGTATCCAGAAACCATATTATGATACAAGTCATAAAATAGCCACACCTTCATAGTTCAACATTCTGATCTCAAACACCTTCTTCGCTTCCCTCCCTAAGATCAACCATTCTCCTTTACTTTGTGACCGAATTGAATCTGGAACGACCATTTCTTGGTTTAGGCCAGAGTCTTACAGATTGATCTCTCGAATCTAAAAGTACTCCGGTGTAGTGCATTTGTTTAGGGTTTGAATTCGTTTCTCATCAACACACCCAAATTTACCAAAAATAGCAGAATCAATTTTTACCCCAAAACATACGTATGAGTCCTTTCAAAACGAAACATCATGTCACTACCAAAGTGCCTTGATGGTTATGTCAAAGTATGTATGAGTATAGTTCCAACATTTCATCGTCTATGGATTCAATAATCCAAATTGATACTATAGTGATTTACATTTCACTAAATTGACTCATTAGTTTCTCTAAAGTATGCTTCCTTCCAAATACATTAGAGACTATACAAGATGCAATCAGTTACATTCTCATCACCGTGAGATTCCACATGATATCCAATTGCATAGGTTTCTTTAGAATTTAACAAGGTTTGATTATCTCTCGGTACATGTAGAGATTTTGTGACGTCTTTGTTCTGTCTTGAAAACAAATGTTGAGCAATGTTGCGCTCGATGAACCAATCCTCGTAGTCACATTATAAGTAAATAGTTCAACAACTAGTTTAAATTCCTTAAGCTGGTGGGAGGGAAACCACTATCTGTTAGACATTGAGTCTTGAGATATTAAATAAGTGGTGTGGCGTTATTAGTAACAAAAGTGAGATTCAACTCAAGTACTTTAGAGTGAATATATGTTACGTTTCAGGGAGGATGATATATTTTTCATCCGGATATATCTCAAGTGCTATAGAGAATGTCTCGTGGGAATGATATACTTTTTATTTCATAAGAGCAAACATTGGATCTAGTTCAAATAAATAGTCAATTGGCTAGGCAAAGTTCTTCTTGTCATTAAAGTTGATGTCTAAAGTATGACCTTTCCATGGAAATTGGTTGCTACTATGGTACCCGCATTGCATTGCTTGTACCAATACTGGTAAGAAGATTCATTCCCAACTCTTTGGTGAGAGCTAGAATTACATCTTACATCCCATATTCAGTTAATACCTGTACTTTGGTGTCATTACTACTGAGGGGGAAAATACATCTTTGTCTCATGATATATATGTCCATTTTCACATGCTTTATATGAGTTGGTACGTCTAACCCTCATTACTTCGGGGTTATTTCCATTTTCAATTTTGCTACATTTAGCTTAATTTGAGAAATTTCTTTATCTCAACAGGCTAAGAGAATCTCACTACACATGTCAACCAATTACTTTAGGTTGAATAGATTACTAAAGATAGTTCTCTTGTTATCATACTTCAACATATATTGGTTTGTTAGAATCATGGATGAAGTGGAGAAATGGAAATTTTCTGACTCGTATCACCTTTTGTGAGTTCTTCCACAAAAATTAGAATACATGTGATTTTATTTGCAACGTATCTTTTGAAACTACCGACTCTTTAATAGTCGAGCAAGTGGATTACATTCCATGGAACATTCAAATTTGGGGAGACAATATCAAGTACGCAATAATGGTCCAAGTACTTCTAAACCCCAAGTAGATACATTGGAATCGAGTTGGTACAACCAATAGAACAACAGACACCATTCAACTATAGCTAATATCATATTTAAGAGAACAAAATAGCATTAAGACCAAAATTCTTAATGATCGAGATCAGCAATCATAATTTAAATTGATCGTTTATATGATGTTGACTTATTTTAAGACAAAAATAAACAAAACTGAACATATTCTAAAAACAAATAAACAAGCCCGGCAAGTATTCAATGTAAAAACCCACGTAATAGTTACATACCTCAAACTCAAACTCAAACTTTGGTTCCCGCTATATATACAGAAAACCAGTACGTCTTTGGTCTTGCACAGCCCAAAGCCGGTACAGGACAGGATAACATCAGGTAGAACAAAATCGGTCCAGGTTGGAACTGGACTGAACTGGGTTGGTATGGGGGAACTAGACTCGTTGGACCGGACCGAAAGATTTTCTTCCACAGACAGATCGCACCAGCAGTTGCTTCCACGAAGGAAAACAAACGGATCGCGGAACAGAAGATTTTTTTTTTATTTTTTTTTTGTGACTCCTCTTCTACCTCTTTTTTACAACCCACCTATTTAGGAATAAAATCTAGATCCGCAACTATGACATAAACTTCCATTTGCAAGCTTCACATATGATTAATCAAAATAACTTATTTTTAACGGAAGATCGAAAAGGGGGAAAAATTGAAGTATCGAAATCAGTCTGTGATAGGGATTCCGGGATACCGATTGATAAGAACCCCAATAAAATTATCTTTCTTTAGTGGCAAGGAAGAGCTCGTGCTTGATAGCCTGATTAAGGATATGTAGAGATAAGAAGGAAAATCATCTTATTAGAGAAATAGTTCTAATACATAGATTACATTATATACATATAAAGGGGAAACTAGATGGACCGCACATCCATGGGTCGTAGGCCCTGTAATAGTTTTAAGTTTGTTAGTCTATTTAATTTTAAAATTTTACTCTAGCGGTTTTCACTTGACCGGGTGGCTAAGACTCTACCACCAACGACTCTCAACCAATCCCAATATATATCCCCATCCATCCACATTTCAAAATGACACCTTCTACACCAGCATTAAAGAAAATATACTCTTACGATATCTTTATAAATATGGTTGATTCTAGCTTTATTGATGATGAAGATTTATCTCTTTGTGGAAACTATGTAACACTCTATCCGAAGAAAGGTGAAGAACGAAGGCAAAATCGTTTAGTCAGTATGAGTTATTGGGTTAAAATTCATGAAATTTTCTGTACTGACACAAGTAATCCTCACAACCAAGATCGTGCAACGTTGTTCTGTAGATTTGTAACAATAAGAAGAAAAAATGAATAATTTATAGTTTTAAGTGAGATAGTCAATCGATGTCGACTTAGGGGTGAAACCAATGTTGAAGTTGGAGCGCGATCTCGGAAAAGATAAAAGGGAAGGAATTTGGAATTTGAAGCTCATGAGGTTAGTTTAATGGATGTTAGTTTCGTCACTACATGGGTTATGTTGTTACGTTGTTTAAATTTTTTTTATGTAATCCAAAATCCAAGTAATGAAAAACTACCACTTCATTCAAAATGACATAAGTAAAAGTAACAAAAAATATTATATTTTAAAGCTGAAAAATTAAGTAAACTAATACATTAACTATTACTAAAGTAGTCATACTTTGTCACCTACATGTTGATCATTGTCTACAAGTTGATGTTGCAAATTTTGCTTGTTAGGTTTTTCTTTCATCTCCTTTGTTAACCTGCGAAATTCGATTTCACGTACATACTTTTGTCGCTTATTTATTATTGAAGTGTCTGCATTAAGAATCTTATGCTTGTTATAGTCCGTCACAAATTTGACTTGAGTTTGATGAAATCTTTTTATCTCCCTAGTCATGTTTTTCTGGTCATTGCTCCTTGTCTCTCGAATGTCCGTTGATAATCCAAAAACTTCCCCATGTCAAAACTTTCAGAGTTTCCTCCTTCTTGGGATTTTTTTTTCCAGTCTTGCATTGTTTCTTCCTAAAAAATAAAAAATAATCTTAAGTTGGTACTTGTGTTTGTTGTGGTATCTGATGAAGAAAATGGATTGTTTGAAGGTGATCGGGATGGTTGTGAACTTGGTACTAAATGAGCAGAAGTACATGGTGATATTTCAGGTACTTTCGCAAAGTTTTTAACATGGATGAATTATAGTTGTGCAACAATTTTAAGATACGGTAACAACTTTCGAATGAGAATTTATTTTTTTTCGTGTTTGTACTGCTAATCATTACGACACTTTCGTTCCATATCGACATCGAAATTATACTCCCTTAGTTTCGAACGGATTGCATTACTGCGAAAACATATAAGGCAACCTCCCTGCTGACGACAACGAAGCGACCCTACAACCCAGTTGCATCACGATTGTTGATGTTTATTATTTGATCCTGATTTTTTTGAAATATGTTTTCCCACAGGATACAACCTTATGGTATGCATCACTGATACCATTCTGTGTAAAATATTAAAAAAATCATGTTAATTCATTCATATTCGGCTACATAAGGTAAATTTTGCAACCCGAATTTTGTTACTTTGGATAGTTTGAGAATCATATTGAGAAGCCATATTACAAAAAGTTAAAAAAATAATGAATTGTACAGAAGATGAGAGTGAAAATGATGAACTTTGTTTTAGATTAAAACAAAATTACTGAGAGATTAAGAAGTGTATAGAAGGTGTGAGGTGAAATAGGTTTGAAAATAAGAGGGTACCAAGTACACCACCAACTTTTTTGTTCGGCAACCTGTATGGACAAAACTTGATACAGTTGCAAGTAGACATACTTAAAGATCCTTGACAATATGTATATAAAGTTTATATCTCTTCACAATCAGAATGTCAAAACAATAAATTCCATGAACCTGATTGTATACAAAAGTAGTTGGACGATCTTAAAAATCAATAACCAAGATCAATCTAGTCGTACCCAAACAATTAAATCCGAATTCTGCCAAGTATGAAACTTGTAATTTATCTTTCAAGATACGAATTCTACAAAAATGAGTCTCGTAATTGATCACAATTAATATGGACTTATCTACTTGTGTTATTCTTATTATAAAGATAAAAATATGTAATGTGGAAAAGGAAAACACAAGACACCAGAAGTTTTGTTAACGAAGAAAATTGCACCTGCAGAAAACCCCCTGGACCTCATCTAGATTTGAACCCCGAACGGTATTAAGCCGTTATAGACACTAGCCTACTATCATACTTTGGACTGGAATGTAGTTGAGACTAAATTCACCATCCAAGCAATTCATCTGCAGTCATGATCCCTACGTCTCTTGAACCTCGCAAGGCTCTACGCAATTGATTCCCTTAGCTGACGTCCTTTACAGCCTAAGTGAAGACTTTTGATACCACTCCGCCTCTAAAAAAATAAGCATATTTAATTTCCATATAGATCGAATAGATTAAGGCTTGGAAATCTGTTTGCAATAAACGAAGCTAGAAAGCCTCACAAATCCGGAACACTTAAACTCAGTTAGCTGAGAAGCCTGGATTATTAACCACCTCTTAAGAACAATCTTAAACTGATTAATAAAAAAGAGTTTTAGATACCTATCGTGAGGAATCACAAAGTCTGAGATGTAGAGAACTTTGCGAATTCTATCTATCTTGTTTCTGAAAGAGATTACTAAAACCTGGATAATAGAAAGAACAAAATCAGGATACACGAACTATCAAGGTAAAGATAGTCGAACCTGGCTTCACGAATTCCTAAGTGTGGTCTTTGAGTAGTAAATATAATTATATTTCTCAGAGGAAACCTAGGTTCATAGTGGACGATTCTAGCAAACAACTAGGACATAGAAGTGTCAGGGATTAAATTTTCTGTTTGTCTGAGTCTTTCTATTTATAAATTTTCTAAACTAGATTGCTTTGAATTCAAGCTAAGACAATTCGAAATTCAAGCAAACACTTTCTCTGTTTAGAAAACTCTTGTTAGGAGTTCATGTAAGCATGTGAGAGGTTTGTCCTGAAATTATATAGAAAGATATACAATATGGTCCAGAGTACCGGAACCGTGTATAATGACAGTTTATGGCAAATATACCTGAAGAACTAATAAGTATACTCGTGTTCATTAAAACACTTAAGACTTGAATTATAATGCACATCCTAGTTAGTAATTCGACGAATTTTTGCCGAATTATTCGCGAATAGTCGCGAACTAATCCTTCCCGCGATAATTCGTCGTCCAATTGTACTCTTGTTTTGAAAACGCGTGTTTTATAATCTTTCCGAATAAATCGCGCTTTGTACGGATTTTCGAATTGTTAGGTAATTTAACTGAGCCACGTACGATATTGGCACAACTAATCTTCTTGACATAATAGCTCAATTATAAGCTAAAGAGTTACAAAAATTGGTGATGAATAGGAGTCGATCCCACAACCCCTACCTATAAGACGAGCCACTAAACCAGTTACCTACGTCCTGTTTGTTTGGTGAAGGGATATATAGTTTTTAAATAAGCTAGTTTATTTGTAAATTCATATCTTTTGACACCAAATTATATTAAAAGATTTTTTTATTATGTTCTCGAATTTTATGTCCCGCATTCATATCTCTAAAACGCATTATACACGAATTAATGCATTTACGTATTTTTTTCTCGCATCACGCATAATTGATTGCATAGTTGACCGAATTTAGATTTTACCTCGCCGATTAATGCGCACTTTTGCCGACCCGAATTTTCACCGCTTGCCGGATTGCTAACTAGGATGCACATACACTAGGCGTTTTAGTGATCAAAGATGTCTTAGAGGTGTTCACGAGTGTTCTAGCAATGCTAAATGTATTTATTTCATGAGCATCTGTTATACCGTACTAGGTAGGTATGTGAGGTTACACGTACCTACGAACCAGTTCGTAAATTCAGATGACCAATATACGCGTACCGGGGATGTGTACCCTAAGGATATTCAGGAACTCGGGCTCTTGAGGTACGCGTACCTCCATCCATTCATGAATTTAGAACACCATGGTATGCGTACTGGGCATGGGTACCTACCTGTATTCCGGAACTTCAGATATCTATGGTATGCGAACTGGATATGCGTACCTACCCAGAGTCATGTTTCGGTAGTTCTGAAAACTCTCTTTCTGATGTTTGAAACATTCCTAATTGCCGCACATATAAATATCATTTCTTGGAAAAATTTCAAATGATCCACAAACATCTTGAACAATGAATTGTTCGAACTAAAATTGTTAAGGGCCTATGAACATCTATTATTTGAATCATATTTCGAGATGTTAACAAGAGAAGCTTGACTCGAAACTTATTATTTGAAACATTAAATATACTCCAAGTTATACGACATAGTCTCATATAGGTAGAATTGTAATATTTGTGACTAAATAACGTGGTACAGTCTGCGTATACCTCTTTGTTGATGAAGTTCTCCAAATATCATCGTTTGGTCTTCAGTCTTTAACTTCCAGTGTTACTCAGTGATGTCTAATACTCAACTACCAAATTCTTATCCCAGCCCGACACTTGACTTATGTAGACTAGAATCAAGATATAGTTTTGTGTATCTAAAACTGACAACAAACTTGATATAGAAAAACTTGCGAGTTCGACGAGCATTACTCTAACAAGGTTAAAATTGAGTAGTTAAAGGGTGATTGATTTGTATTCATTTGATGATGTATTACTAGGTGACTTAAACTACACCGAGCGATCAAGTATGAGTCGTTGGCGGATAAGACTTGACCGCGTGGTGTAGTCTTTACCAAGCGGTCAAGACTCTAGCCTTATTTACATCTCTATTGGTTAAGTCACATAATTTCCACTTATCCATTTATGTTTTCCATTTTTCCATACTCATAATGGGTGCGCAAAAGTGACAAATCCTAAAATTTTCTTGGTACATAGGAACAAGCCCCGGGATGGTGTTTGGATCAGGTATATTTTATCTTTTATTCTTTTTGTTTTCTTCTTTTTCTTTGAGAACCTTCTCTATTTTTCGTTTATTTTTGTATAACATTACAACACGTCTACATGGGACATGTCAGAACCTCCACATATATGGATAGTAAAATGGTATGGTATAAGTTAAATATATCGTACCATTTTAGCATTCACACTACATATACGTAACATCTTGAATGTTAAACCTTTAGTTAGTGGTGATTAAAGTTGGGCCAAACTCTAGGATGAGTATTAAATCCCACCAACATAAAAGAAAACTAAACAATAATAGTTGAACTTGAATATGGATTGTTCGATGTAAAAGACTAAAAGTGGACCCAGACTTTTTATTCTGGCAATGTTTCAATATTCTCTTAATCCAATTTTTTTTTCCCGCATGGTTTAAAAGCACGCCTCGATTATAGGTTAAACAAGATGATCTCTTTATGCGCTCAGTTATAATTTCCACCAAGTTGAATTTAGCAATTGCTAAATTTGTATGGTGAATATACAGTATGACTTTACCATGTAAGGTTTATATACACTTTTAATATTTTCACTGCCGATCCCTAATTGGTATATTTACCCTTTTAACGATTGTGGATGCTTCGAAATGATGAGTGTGATTAAAAAGAATTAAGAATCCATATTTACCATATAATTATTTATTTATTTATATAATTATTATCAAAGAACAAACTTCCATTACTTGAGGCAAAGAGGATCAAAGATCATTATTGAGGTTTTAAAAGAATTTTTTTTATTGGCATCCCTAGACAGACCACAAGCAGAGAAACAAGGCATAAATTGTCAGCCAGCCCAGTGTGGTTCTATCAAAAAGAAAACTAAAAAACTTAAGCAATTGAAAAAATACTGACAATCTTTCATTACATTCTTTAATATCTAACCTAGATTAGCATGTAAACTTGTTAGAGACTCCATAACTACTTTGCAGTCACCCACAAAATAAACATTTGAAGTTTCCTTCATCTTCAAAGCATATAAAATTGATTTCCTTTGTGTTAGACATCCAACTTCTTCTAGTCAAGTTGTTAAAGACTTCAGTCTAAAATGTAATTGAGACCCTATCAAACCTCCGATCAATTCAGGTTTAGTAGTGCTCCTTACTTCTCTTGGTTCTCGCAAGATCATATTCACTTGATTCCCTTAACTAGCGTCCTTTATAGGCCTAGGTGTTACTTCAGTCGAAGTGAACACTTTAGCTAATCTATCTATAAAAGATAGCCCACTGATTCACTTCGGATATATTTCAATCAAGATAATGGAAATCTATTTGCTGATCTTCAAGAGTAAAAAATATATCAAGAAAACTTCAACAATTAGGATAACTTAACCTCTTCAAAAGGTTATAGAGATGCCTAATCGATTTTACATCAACAGAATTATCTAAAACTAATTTAGATATAAATCTTGTGGTATCTAACAATCTTATTCCCTAAACAGTAGTTATTGAACGACCGTATAACAGAAGACAAACCTTTAAATGGACAAGAACTACGATGATCAAGATAAGATTCCAGATACTAAGAACTACCAGGTGAAAGATAGTATGATTGGGCTTCACAAATCCCTTAGAGAAGATTAAAAAAGTTGTAACCCAATGTAAGTTTACAAGAAAACCTAAATCTTTAAAGGACCGACTCTAGCCGTAACTATGACACAACATGCCAGTATTGAGATTTGAGGTTGCAAAGAGTCCTCTATTAATAATGATGAACAAGGATAGGTTGCTTACAATCAAAACAAGTTTGTGAACTAGTTTTCATATCTACGAATTACTTTGATCCTAAGCAAACTAAAACTTCCTAATATAAATTGATTTCAAATAATATAAATCATATAAACATGTGTGAGAAGTTTGCCTACGAAAAAGAATGTGCATAAACAAAGTTGTCGTTCTAGAACCATGCACAATTTGGCCCCCAATATTTAGCCCAATAGGCTTATGAACCATCAAGCAGTGTTGGAGTCCGAGAACACCCAAAAATATGCAAGTTCGCGAACCCATAAATCAGTTTGGGTATTTTAAGTGTCCTGGAACATATTCAAAAGTGTCTACTTTGCAAACTCTTAAATCCATTTGTGTAGAAGAGTAAATTTGAAGAAATTTTTTTTTCCAGAAACTCATTTAAAAGTGCATAGTTTGCAAACTCATAAGTCAGTTCATGATCTCTTGTGCACTTTGGAGTTCAGAACATCAAGTTTTTGCATATTTCGTGAACTCATAAATCAGTTCATGAACAATATTCTTCAACTTGATGTCTTTAAGTTTATATATTCGCAAGGCCATGTATACTTTTTTGGACAATAAATTCTTCTCAACCTCAAAAGCGATAAACCTATGAATATCCGTTTTAATTTATATCTCGAGATTAATCAAGTACAAGCTTGAATTCGAAATTTATTTGTTGCAATTCATCAACCTTATGACGTTGTCTCGGTAAATATAATGGGAGAAATAATTATTAAATAGGATAGTTAGTCTTCACATACCTTTGTTGATGAAGTCCTCGCAAATGTCTTTGTTGTTATTCAATCTTCAAGGGTTACTCAGTGAATACTGATACTCAACTACCATGCTCTAATCTTAGTCCGAGTCTGACTTTAATAGACTATAAATCAAGATATAATTTTGAGCAACTAACATTGACAACAAGCTCGACATACCAAAACTTGTGAGTTTGGCCGAGCGATGCTCTAACAAAATGGTCTTAAATCATATGCGGGGAGGATCCACTCACACTGTTATTCTCACACTACCTCACATTCTAGACGCTATTTTTTTATATATAAATACCAAATGGCGACGGATTTGAAGCTAATATTTTAGAGCGCATTCCGAAATTCCAAGCCTCACTACTTAACAATCTTTCAACGATTGAAAATTCGTTGATTTTTAGCGGATGATTTTCAAAGTATTAGATGATGGTGCTATACATCTTAGGATGTGCTCGTTTTTATAGGAGCGTAGAGTCCCGTAAGAGGAACATAGCCCAAAATATTAGCTTGAACCCATTACTGTTTAGTTTTATAATTAGAAAAAGGCGTCGTAAATATGAAACGACGTGAGAATAAAAGTGTGACTGGGTATCCTCCCTCCATATTTTTTCCTTGACTATCAACATGAAGATGCTCTTATAAATTGTTATTTGCGCAGGTGCTAGACTTCGACTTAGGTCATGTTATAGTACGAATTTGTTAGAGCAAGTCCTATGGTGGAATCCAACCTATTCCAAGCTTGGAAAAAGTGTGAAATGTCAAGTCTAATGGATTCCAAGTTGGTGTCATCCATACTTTTTCCAGGCCAAGTTCCATGGTTTTGTGGAATGATGCGTTGAATCCAAAAAAACGGTAATATGACTAGCATTAAACGCTATTCAAAATAGCGTGTTAAAATACGAAAATGATATTCCGAATATCGTAAGTCAAGCGCAGAAAAGCTATTCTTAATCTCTGCCAAGGTTGTGAAATCGTGAATCGTGGAGCGAATTGTTTTTTAATTTGAGAATCGAATCGTATATTAAATCGTGAATTGAAGATTTATGATTGATTATCGAATCCCCACATGTTTGCTTATAAAATGTATAAGTAGTATAAATATATTAGTCAAATACAATTGACCAAGTCAAAAGACGATTATGACAGCTTTCAGGCCTCCCTTGCAGACTATTGTCGGCCATCAATAATCGGCTATTGATAGCCCAACAATAAACACAGCCAAGAGAGTTATGGAATCCCATACTCTGAACTGATCTAAGAAAATTTTAGCCCCAGGTCTCTTTTTTTTTTTTTTAACAGGTCTATGTTGTGTTTTCTAAATGGAGCTGAGAACAGTTGGAAGCACCTACACCATATTTCCATGGTTCCGTTCTACATACTAATCATGAGAATAAAATCGTAGAACGAATTGGTAACAGGAGATCAGTGTAGTTAAAAACTAAACCATCATCTCTCATTAATGAAATGTATTTTCTGATTGCACAGAAAGCTTATGAGAAGTTCCATTTTAAGAATAGATGAATAAACTGGCTCAGCTACCGGCAGAAGAAACAGGAGGATTTTTTTGAGGTCTTTAGAAGTGACTGGCACATTTACGCCTTCTTTTCTTCAGCGGCATAAAGCACTTTTATTTCTTCAACATCGTCATAACTTCCAAGAAATATTGGTGATCGTTCATGTATTTTCTTTGGAACCAAGTCGAGTGCCTGCCACAGTAACCAGTTAAACGATTAATTGACGGTTATTTAGTATTCCAGATACAACAGTGTTAACATCAAATATGAGAGAATGTTATCACCATCAGCCGAACCCATAAACTGAGATCGTTTTTTCCAAGAAACCTATAAGGTGAAGATGGAATATTTGAAATTGAAACTAGTACATGATTCAGGGTCCAAAAAATCATTTTTCCTAACAAGCTATAAGACAAACAGCCAAACAAACATATAAACAAAAAATTAGTCCCAGATTAGTCCCTTAACCTAATATTCCTAACTTCCTACCACAGTACCACATTATGAGACCCCACCACATGTGAATGACAAAACTACAGTCTATGATAAAACAAGAGTGCATCTTCCTGGTACAAGTACTTGGTAATTAGCACCTTTAGCTTGCTCCCATTTGGCCGTCATCTTTGCCAATATTCTGGACTTCTAATACATCATACTTGGCACATATTGAAGCTAAACTATAGACTCTGTAGAGGTCTGAAAATTAGGAGTGTTGATATGATGTGCTAAATTCGCAAATAACTTTCAAAACTAGGATGTAATTCAAAACCTACTTTTCCATTTCAAATGAATTCCCATTATCTGAATTCGCAATAGCAGTCAACTTGATGACTACTATAAATGATCTTATAAACACAGAAAACAGATATTTCCCCCCAATTTTCATATAGATAAAGAGTACTGTAATCAAGAAACTAGTGCAACTCAGACCATAAAATATACGAAGAGCTAGTGGTAATTACCCTTTCTTTTCCGGTAAAAGCTTGACCTCCAGCTTGTTCCATCAAAAAGGACATTGGGAAAACTTCATAGAGAACACTGTTTCATACACAATAAATAGCCATTATATTTACCACATTACATATTTAACAGCAAATTGCTTTTACATAAGAAGAAAAGGTAAGCAAAAAAGAAGAGAGAAATCATCCATCATAATAACATACCGTAGTTTTCCGCTTGGGCTCTTCTTGTCTGCAGGATACATAAATATGCCTCCGTAAAGTAATGTGCGGTGAACGTCAGCAACCATACTGTGGACATAGATTTATTTTTATGATGAACTAGTTCGTTACGGGAAGGTAACATTAATTTCAATGATGCTGTATTCCGAACAAAATATATTGAGTGCTTCTCATGATAACAAACATAACGAACTTGTTACTGCTGCTAAAACATGTTTACTTAAATGTTCTGTGGACACAAAGAGGTAAAATAGGTTATGGTTGCAAGTTCGAGTCTAGAGTTCTACTAGAAGTGAGTTAGCGTCGATAACTAGCTGTGCACATTCAAATTAAGTAATTTAACCGAGATAAAGGCTTTTTTTTTTGTGCCAGCATGTAGAGAAGTAAGAAGGCTATGTCATTTATATCCAAATTCATTAAGTGAACTGAAGTGGGCGGAGCCAAGGGTTGACTAACCCTGGCTCTAGCCCCCCCCTAAAGTTTTCGAAATCTATATTTAGCCCTTAGTTTTCTTAGGTTTTTAGGTTTAGTCCTCTTGTTTTTAGGATTTAGCCCCCTGATTTTTATAGTTTAGTCCACCTAGTTTATCCAAAAAAAAATTTAGCCCCCCTTAAACTTAAAAGCTGCCTCCGGCCCTCCGCCACTCAGGAAAGGGTAAAGGTTGAGAGACCAATACCTTCCAATGTATCTGAGAGACTTTGGGGATGAACCATCCTGAGGGTACTTGCATCTCTCAACGTACCTGTAAATTGGATGCAATATCAGACACCAATTTCCAATCGAAATACTGACAAGTTAGGAATTGCAAATTGGAGATGCATATACTTCGCTGTTGGTGTATCCCAGTTTTTGGCATTTCCTTCGTTTACTGAGTAGATTTTTCCCTTCTTTGGAATCTGTACGCAAGCACGGATGAGATAAATACGTAAAATCACAAGAAATGTGAGGCAAGCATAAATCTTTCAAAGTAAGAAATAACAAATAAGCATACAGACCTTAATGTTTGGATGAGTCATAATGAACTCCCCGAGAGATGGATCAAGAGTGAAACCATTGACACCAGTTCCAGTGCTCAACACAAACTGCAAGTAATTCCTTCAACAGTTCAGACTCAACTAAATCATTCTAGTAATCTCGATTAGGCATGTTGAAGTTACTCTCAAGAGAAACATTTTGAAACGTACAGAAACATTGAGAAAAAACCAGAGGTTTGAAGTGAAAAGGCAAAACATTAAAGAATATAAAGCTAAAAATACTTTAAAAGTTCTGAAATCCCTAAAGCACATCACTTGAAGGATAAAGAATGAATCAGAAAAATTCAAACCTTGACTACATAACCAATGCTACAAAGGATGCTCTTATAAAACACAGGAGATGAGCAATTATACCGTGCAAGAACTCCCGTACATGCAATATCCAGCTGCTAACATATTTTTCCCTGGTTGCAAGACATCTTCTAGATGTGGTTCCTCGTTTGCTTTCACCATATAAATACCAAATATCTGAAATGTAAACGAAAAACCTAATTTTAAGGCAGAAAAAGGAAATGCCGAATTTCCATTAAAACGATATTTGAGGAAAAAATAATGAAGGAAAAACATGATTGAGAAGGGTCTCACGGTTCCAATGGAAACACCACAATCAATGTTAGAAGAACCATCCAAGGGATCAAAAACCACACAGTATCTGCACTATTGCAAAGACACAGGTAGTTAGTAAAAATCTAGCACGCAGCAGTTAACACATCATGTACAAAAGAGAGAGGATCGGCAGTCACCTTCCACGCAACGCTGGATCCACAAAAGTTGCTTCTTCATCCTCTTCCGAAACTAGAATAGACTGTGGGTAAGGATGAAATACATTACTTAATCAATTGCAAATCCATCGAACATCATAGTCAACTCAATAGTTCCGGAAGACTTACCGTTCTTCCACTGCTTACGAGAGCCTTAACAAATACATCATTCGAAAGAACATCCAGTTTCTTTTGCTCTTCGCCCTGCAATCAAAGCCGAATAAATCACTTCTTAGCAGCTAGCTCCAACAAAAAGTGAAAAAGAACTGAATTTGCTGGAAAGAAAAATTAAGAATTAATAAAAGACTAACATCTTTGTTACCTGAACATTGGTCTCCCCAGCAAGTCCGATGAGTTTTGCAAGCCCAGCCTACTCAAGAAAACAGCAGATAAGATCAAGAAATATAAAACTCCCGAATTCTCGAACTTTGAAAACTAACCAGACAAACAATAAGCCTACTAAGATTTTATCTAACTCTACTGATTTCTAAACAAAACCAAAGGGAAAACAAGCTTCTTTCATTACTCAAAACAGTCAGTCAAGGGTAAATCATTTCAATCTCATCACATTAAATTGCCGAACTCTTACTGGTTTCTAAACTTCAAACTTACCTTATACCTTTCTCACCTATTATCTTTGTTCAAATCATAATTTTCTATAAATCTACATTAAATTCAGTAATCAAATGAATGACCTTAAATTTCTCTAGTTCATACAATCCAGTTCAAAACAATGGCACTTTTCTTTCTTTCTGATAATTGACTAATTTTGAATCAATTTCTTCACTACCCAATCAAGTGAAAAACACCCAGACTTTCAATCAGTTAATTCTGCTGAAAAATCTTCAAAAAAAGAAAGTCTTTAACTAGAATTTAAAAATTCAAAGGATGAATAGAAAATTTACTTTGTTAACAGCAGCACAAACAAATTTGCAACCAAGAACGATGTGACTAAGCAAGATGGAAAAGTCTCCACGTGATTCAGGATGCTTCGATTGTTCATTAAGAACAAACCGAGTAATGGTCATCAAATCAGTCATATGAGCCTCAGCAGCATGATCCATTTTTCTTTCTTCTTCTTCTTCTTTTCTTTCCAATAAACTGTTTCTCGGTATCGGTAAAAACCGAAGGTTCTTCGTGAGATTTTATATTTTGGTTACTTTACGAAGTCAGAGGTTTCCTCTTTTCGAGGAAATAACAGAATAAGAATCAGAACTGATTCGGATAGAGACTATTAAATAATAAAGTAGAAAATAATTTTTAATTATTTTAAAAAGAAAAATTGTTCTTGTAATGATAATTATTAGTGATGAAATGAGACGGAAAATAGATAGGGTTATCTGATCTGATGTCATTGGAAGTTTCGACTAACACGTGTTGGTAATAGCTTCATCATCTCCTCCTCGTCACTCGTTAGTCATTGCAGATAAACTTGTACTCCCTCCGTCCCACATATATAGGCGTTACCCTTCGCCTTATCTCCAACACAATTATCTATGCAGATAAAAAATTCATCTTGTATTTAGTGGACAAACAAAACCAAACTATATTTAGTCTCTGATTTTAGCGGTTAAAGTTTTGTCTCTTCTTGCATGCCGTAACAAGATATTATTACATGGCGTTATCTTCTCACCTGTACTGTTATGTTAGGATGTCCGGCCTACCAACTGCATACGCTGACTGAAGCCCGGCTGATACGCATAAGTCTGGCAATATCCAAAGCCGAGCCTACCAAAACTAGGGGTGAGCATGGGCCGGTATAGACTGATTTTCACCCCATCCGCATCAAATCCAATACATTACGGATTTCAAATTTGGCATCCGCATCCAATCCACATCCAACGGATTCGCATCCAATGGATACACGGATGAACGGATTGGATACGGATAATCCAATGGATTTGTTTTAGTTAAAATTTATAATAAAGAAAATAAAGCCAACTCTAATGACTCATCATAAAACCTACATATATCCTATATATGTATAGGAAGATAAAAATTCCATGTACAACACCCCAAGCAAACACCTTAAGAATTCCTAAATGATCCATAGTATTTTTTAGAACTATATAAATACACTTAATTTAACGGATATGGATGTCCAACGGATTTTCAAGTTGCATCCGGGCCCGATCCGTAATCCGTTGGATTTCAAAAATTCCATCCGCATCTAAGCCATTAACGAACGGTCCGGGCATCAATCCGCAAATGAACGGTTGGTCCCGATTAAATCCGCGGATTACGGGCCAAATGCTCACCCCTAACCACGCGGAGAAAAACCTACCCCAAAAGAAGCCCAACGACCTTTGTATCCTAATTCCATATATGGAGCAATGCTTGGGGTAATTAATTAGCTATTCCAGGTAAAGGTATAGATATAGTTGAACTCGTCTAAAAAGTATCAACCATGTGCGTCTTACGACTCAGTTGACCCGCTGAGTTACCAGATCTGTTTTTGACCAAATTTACCTTCCCTAATCGAGTTGGGTTGGTTGTACCCGGATAAGAAATGGGTTGTAGGTTATATTGGCCACAAATCGTTTTTCTTTAGTTCTTCAACCCTCTTCGAGATGTTCTCGATCAGTTTTTATTTTTGATGGATGAGAGATGGTTTTAACTTAATCCAATTGATGATCACATGCTACGATTATTGTTCTTAATACCGCTAGAACTATCTGCAACTGAAGTAGAGGAGAATCCATATACCAACGGTGAGTTCAAAAATTGAATTGGATTGATATGCAACGAAGATTGGAAAACTGCAATTTCTTCTTTATTTAACGCAATCAGTTCATGATATCACTTATCATCTCTTGAGAAAGGTTTGATATTTTTCCTTTCTATTTTCCATTGTGAATTGGGTCAAATGGGTATATATTATTCATTATGCGGGTCTTTTCGTGGTAAACTCATCTAATAACCGTATTTTCCCAAAAATTATCCAGGAATTTCCTTCTTCACTATCTCCATCTTTCTAACCTAAATTTGCTCGGTTCAATCGGGTTGATCTAGGGAATCTTAGTAAGTATATATTTTAATAGTATGTAATTAATTACTATCAATAAAACCAATCCCTGTTTAGGTGATTATTATGTATCTTTTATATCTTATTTTAATTTTATATCTGATTGTATGTTCTAGACAATTAGATTTTCTATTATATATTGCAATTTCATGCAGCCTTCTAGGCGTTTCCAACGATTCTTATAATCGTTTCAAACACATATTTGAGGGCGATCTACATAGACTTGACGAAGATCTACATGTGGATCCTTGGCGACATGATTTGATCGCGATTTCGATCAGTTGTGCTGATTACTCCTCTTTAGGAGATGTTTGTAGGTGAAAATGGTTTCTGCTGATTTCGGTAATTGTGGGTGTGCAGGTGAGAAACAATTTAAACCCTAAACAATGTACTGCAAGGGAGTACTTTAGATTCGAGAGATCAATCTGTACAAGTCCGGCCTAAACCAAGAAATGGTCGTTCCATTCTTGCCTCGGTTACAAAGTGGAGGAGAATGGGTTGGTTTTGGGGAGGGAAGCAAGGAAAGTGGTGAGACCAGAATAGTTGATTCTGGAAGAGTAGTTGGGTTACTACGACTTGTTATCATAAAAGTGAGAGAGCTCCCAAGGTGAGCTAGCAAGTAAGTATTTCTGAGTGTTGTATCTCCCGTGTGAACTTGTTGTTCAATGGAAATAGGTAAGACCTATTTATACAAGTCGGAGTAAAAACGTACCCTGGTCTCATTAAGGAGTGGGGAAGTAAATGGGAGGAGGTGATAACCGTATGCATGGAATTGATGTTTCCATAAAGTGGTTAACACATGAAACTGGTTTTCATGAAACTGCTAACGTTATGGAATTGATATCCTATAAAGTTGTTAACGCATGTGCTTTATGTCCCATGAACGTTTCACACATAACTTCCCGTATTTACTAACCGCCTCACCCTTATGACACTTCCTTATGACGGGCGTAGTGTACGCCGCACGCTGTAAACCGCCAAACCAATACCCAAAGAGGATCCCCCAGGTTGTGTTGATGTCTCGAATGTTTTGGAAAACATGTAGCACGTTGTTGTGGCTTGGCAAGTCAAGCTCGGGAAACTTTCCAGCCTGGTGACCTTCGACGGTCGGGATTTTGCATCTTGAGAGGAGGGGCAACCGTTGATCGTTGCACGCCTTCGTTTTGGTAGTCGCGTAGTGAGGGCCAATGTGGTGGCGCGGCTAAGTTGGCATGGCAAGGTTTGGCGTGGCCAAACTTAGGTTTTCGGGCCAAAGGTTACCATGTGTCGTCTGGTAACCTTGGATGGCTAGGATTTGCTCCTGGGATTGAAGGGCAACCGTTGATTGTTGCACGCCTTCGTTTTGGTAGCCGTGTAGTGAGGGACAACGTGGTGGCGCGGCTAGGTTGGCATGTCGTTGGCATGGCAAGGTTTGGCGTGGCCAAACTTAGGTTTTCGGGCCATAGGTTACCATGTGTCGTCTGGTAACCTTGGATGGCTAGGATTTGCTCCTGGGATTGAAGGGCAACCGTTGATTGTTGCACGCCTTCGTTTTGGTAGCCGCGTAGTGAGGGCCAATCGTGGTGGCGCGGCTAGGTTGGCATGCCGTTGGCATGGCAAGGTTTGGCGTGGCCAAACTTAGGTTTTCGGGCCAAAGGTTACCATGTGTCTTCTGGTAACCTTTGATGGCTAGGATTTGCTCTTGGGATTGAAGGGCAACCGTTGATTGTTGCACGCCTTCGTTTTGGTAGTCGCGTAGTGAGGGCCAACGTGGTGGCGCGGCTAGGTTGGCATGCCGTTGGCATGGCAAGGTTTGGCGTGGCCAATCTTAGGTTTTGGGGCCAAAGGTTACCATGTGTCGTCTGGTAACCTTGGATGGCTAGGATTTGCTCCTGGGATTGAAGGGAAACCATTGATTGTTGCACGCCTTCGTTTTGGTAGCCGCGTAGTGAGGGCCAACGTGGTGGCGCGGCTAGGTTGGCATGCCGTTGTCATGGCAAGGTTTGGCGTGGCCAAACTTAGGTTTTCGGGCCAAAGGTTACCATGTGTCGTCTGGTAACCTTGGATGGCTAGGATTTGCTCCTGGGTTTGAAGGGAAACCGTTGATTTTTGCACGCCTTCGTTTTAGTGGCCGCGTAGGGAAGGCCAACAGGGTGGCACGGCTAGGGTGTGGTTAGGCTTGGCATGTGGGGCCAAGGGTTCACCTTGGGCGTGGCTAGCTTTGGCTAGGTGCGATTTTGGCTTGGAATGTGGGGCCAAGGGTTTGCCATGGGCGTATGGCGTGGCTGGGGCCAACGCAAGGGCGTTTGGCTTGGCATGATGTGACTAGCATGGCTAGGGCCAAGGCAAAGTGCGTTTGGCATGGCGCGGCTAGCTTGGCTAGGTTTGGTTTGGCTTGTCATGTGGGGCCAAGGGTTCACCTTGGGCGTGGCTAGGTGCGGTTTTGGCTTGGCATGTGGGGCCAAGGGTTTACCATAGGCGCATGGCGTGACTAGCTTGGGCTAGGTGCGGTTTTGGCTTGGCATGTGGGGCCAAGGGTTTGCCATAGGCGCATGGCGTGGTTAGCTTGGGCTAGGTGCGGTTTTGGCTTAGCATGTGGGGCCAAGGGTTTGCCATAGGCGCATGGCGTGACTAGCTTGGGCTAGATGCGTGACCAAGCTAGGGTTTTGGGGGCAAAGGTCGTTTGGTAACCTTAGATGGCTAGGATTTGCTCCAGGGATTGAAGGGCAACCGTTGATTGTTGCACGCCTTCGTTTGATAGCCGCGTAGTGAAGGCCAGTATGGTGGCGCGGCATAGGTCCATGGCGAGGTGCGTTTGGCATGGCGCAGTAGGTGTGGCTGGTATGATTTGCCATTGGCACGGAGGTGCGGATAGCATGGTTGGCATGCTTTGGCGCGGTCGGTGTGGCTGGCATGATTTGCCATTAGCACAGAGGTGCGGATAGCATGGTTGGCATGCTTTGGCGCGGTCGGTGTGGCTGGCATGATTTGCCATTGGCACAGAGGTGCGGCTACCATGGTTGGCATGCTTTGGCGCGGTCGGTGTGGCTGGCATGATTTGCCATTGGCACAGAGGTGCGGCTAGCATGGTTGGCATACTTTGGCGCGGTCGGTGTGGATGGCATGATTTTCCATTGGCAAAGAGGTGCGGCTAGCATGGTTGGCATGCTTTGTCGCGGTCGGTGTGGCTGGCATGATTTGCCATTGGCACAGAGGTGCGGCTAGCATGGTTGGCATGCTTTGGCGCGGTCGGTGTGGCTGGCATGATTTGCCATTGGCACAGAGGTGCGACCAGCATGGTTGGCATGCTTTGGCGCGGTCAGTGTGGCTGGCATGATTTGCCATTGGCACACGTGGGAATTGGGGTTTGGCTTGTCGTAACCCTAATTTGAAAAAGATACCCCGGTAATTATTTAGGAACAGATTAAAGGTTTCAGTAAATGTGCCTAGTAAATGCTTGTTACTTTAAATGTTGTGACATCACTGTCTCTGCTAGGGTTTAGTGTTTTACGATTTTAACCCTAAGCTAAAAACCACCATCAACAGGAGCATCTAGTCTTATTGAAGACAATAATTTCTCAATTAAGAAGAATATTGAAGAAATTTTCAAAAGGTGGATTATAAATTCTCATACCATCTCTCAATCGAATTCCTTAATAAAGTACATGAATATAATGCTTTTGTATTTTAGTATTTTTTCATGTATTTCAATTTGTGTGTTGTATCTCTTTGATGTAATTGAATGTATTCATGGCTTCCATTTGGCCATTGTAACCCTTCTAACCTCAATTAAATGAGGTATTTGAAATAAAAGTTTGGGGCAGTAGCCCCTGATTCCTTCAAAAAAAAAATACAAAATTGATACATAAGCTTTTGATTCTGAATCCATTTTGTAATCATCCCCGTCCCACATCTGCTTTTGACTCTGAATCCATCAAAACCGTGTATCGGCTGAATAACCATGATAAAATCTAGAACATAAAAACTTTGCATCTTAGTTTGATAAAACATTGTTGTTGATATTTTGTAATATTGGAATTTTGTTATGAACAAACTAGTAAGCTGGGATGGACTTCTTATTCCAATGAGCTTCTGTCAAAAACAACTTATTAGGTAATGTTGTTACTCATAATATCTTTATAGTGTTGCTTTTCCTTGTAATGATTTTAGAAGCCAAATTTGTTGTATAAAGTTATATATATTCTTTGTGGAGATGTGCAAATAACTATCTACCAAATAGAAAAATATTGACAAGGTATGTCATTGTTATTGATGTTAGTTTCCCCTTATACAATATTACATTTGAAACCGTTTAATATCTCTTTACAAACTGTTAGTTCACTAGGAGAATATGGTTTTCCCTTGTATAACATCTCGTATGACGCAAGATATCCATCATAAATCATGTTTTTTGATGGATGTCATCCATGATAAAACACTGATGAGTGCCAAATATTGCATATTTCTACACCTTTTTATTGGCATTTAACTCATCTTTTGTGCTTTAAAATCATATATTATCCCAAATTCTGTATTTTCTCTGTTCTCAAGAATAAATACTTGTACTAATTAATTTTGTGTTTTTAGGTAGTAAATAAAGCTTGGAGAAAGTAAGGAGCCAAAAGAGCGAAAATTGGAGACGAGCGACTATGGAGCGTAAAGCTACAACCACGTGCGCATCGGTTGCAACCCAACAAGTAGCAACCCTAAGTTACAAAGATATGGGCTTGAGCTATCCAAGATCCGACCCATGACCCGAATCCAAGCCCGATTCATCCCGAGCCGTGAGATTCGATCTATCCGCATCCAACGGCCGCTTCAACCCGCGCATCGTTGTTCACGCGTCCGCCTAACACCTTAGCCACCTACCCTCTTCACCCATAGATCAAACACTCCCCTCACCTTCTTTTCTCTCTTTCTCTCCCGACAGAACTACCAGAGCCCCCATCTCCTTCCCCCGACCAGATGCGTGAGCCAACACCACCACCACCATTTCCTTCTCCCGACAACACACAAAGACCACAGTAGCACCAACATCCGCCTTCTCCGCCTCTCTAGCTCAATCTATCTCCTTCATAGCTTCTCTCATAACCCTAGAAGCTAGGTTTGAGATAGATGGAGCTAGGGTTTCACCAACAGAGCATTAATGGCTTGCAGATCCTAATTGGAAGAGGGAACACGATTGGGTATGCATTTAATGTCAAATCTGAGTGTTAGAGAAGATGAAGAGGTATAAAATTGAGTTGGTCCTCATCTGAGAAGAGGTCTGGAATTTTAGGGTTTAATTTTGTTAGTTTAAATTCAATTTTGTTTGATTACTCTTATGATGTTCTAATTCACTCTGCTAGGGTGTAGATGAAACCCTTAATGTTATGTTGAGTTAATTCATATTCAAGTTTGTATTCTTGCTGTGCTTAATTGAAAAAGGAATAATAGTTAGCTAAGATTGCTCAAATTAGCATGTGATTGGTTGTACTGTAAGAAGACAACCAATACTAGGGGAGAATTAGTGAACTCAGTTGACAACTTATCCACCTGAGACCTTCAAGGGAAGTACAAGAACATAACTTGAGTTACATTGCCTTAGCATAGGATTAGAAGGTGAATTCGATCACCCTAGTGCTCTCCAACCTTGTTTACAATCTGTTATACATTTTACTTTACATTCACAAACATTCTCGTCGTATCGACATCCAAAACAAACCACTAATGTGTCACTCCTCTTAGAAATCAAATTAGTGAAACTTTGGAATCAATTTTACACACCCCAAATCTCTGTGGGTTCGACCTGTACTTGCCCTGTGTTGCTAGTCGACACTGTGCACTTGCAGTTACATCTGTAGGCATCATCTTTTCCCAGCCTACCAAGTTTTTGGCGCCATTGCCGGATTTGGTGGCAGATAATTGATCATTTGCTTCACTTTGCTGATTTTTAGCTTATTCTTGTATGTATTAGCTTGCACTCTTTATATTATCAATCATTGTAGTATAACTTAGCTAAAAGCATCTGTAGTTATAATTTAGTAATCATTTTAGCCTTGTAAATTTTAGTTGTATCTGCATCTTTTAGTTGTCTTTCAAGTAAGTTACCTGCATCATTGTCTTATAATTTTGTTGTTGTATTTTAGTTAGCCTATTTGTTCATCTATCTTGCATCACTTTAATCTCCAGTAGCATTAGCTATAGTTTTTACTTTTCGGTTATTCATTTTTCAGTTACATATCTGCATTCTCTTAGTATTTCTTATTAGTTTACATCTCATAATACTCTGCATTTGTAGCTTAGTTTGTATGCTTGTTAAGTTTACAGTAATAGGGTTGCACATATTTAGAAAACTTCCTCTATATGCATCTGTAGGTCTGGCATCTGCATAAGTAGCTGTAGTCATCTTAGCTCTGTAGCAGTAACTGTAAGTTGTAAATTTTAATCATCCCATCCGCATAAACTGCATCATTGTCTGCACCTTCAACTAGCCGTATTATGTAATTTTAGTTTGTAAACTTCATCCATCTTTGCATCATCTTGTTAGTTAGTTTGCATCTCATGCTGTAGTTCATTCATTTTTTATAATCTTGTAGCTTAGTTTGTGCATTTGTCAAACTTCTTTCTTTTACAGTTTAAAGCATATGCCATCTGTGAATATCCATCTTTAAGTGAAAGAATTTGTAGGATCATAGTTTCAGCTGTTTCTTAGCCCTTTGTTAACACCTGTTATTTCATTCAGCATCTGGCCTAGCTTGATCTCAAGCCTGCATGACCTGATCTGTCACATCTGTCACATCTCAGCTGAACTCCCTGCTGTTCTGTCTAAATCTTGAATAGTGACAGGGTTTACATGGCTGCAGCTGTAGTTTGAGAAGTATTTTACTCAGTTTTTCAGTAATTCATCACTGCTGTTCTCAGAAGCTGTCTATTGATTCTAGTTGTTGATCGATAATTGCTCTTTATGTTTCTGTGCTACCTGCACATATTTGAGCACTGATATCCTCTCCTGAGCAAACAGGTACCTGAGACATCCCTGTACAAAGCCAAAGAAAGGGAGTAAAAAGAGCAGAGCACATCTATCTGCCGTGCCTACACCTAGTTCTGTACCAGCAGAACCTGTGGAGTGCCTAAACCCAGTTTTATACTGGCGGTATTGTACTCTCAAACTCAATTTCCGCCTTGAATAGTTGTCGTGAATGTGGAATGATTCTCACTGATGTTGGTTCACCCTGATATGCACAAACATGATTCTGTTATGTCTGAGTGAAATGAGTACCTTTTTGAAACTATAAACCTCACTGTGTAGCATTGAATATTTGAACTGTTTGATGATTGACATACCATGTCTGCTCACTGGACTAGGATATCTGTATTAGCATCATCCTGTGACCTTTGAGACACGATTTTTCCTGCTGAGATTGTCATCTCCATGCGTATGCATCTCTCAATCGCTGAACTGTTGACAACTGAATGAATGCATGCTGACCTGTGAATCTTTCAGCCATAATTGCCTGATAAACTAGCTACCTTGCTGAGTATTGCTAAATCTCTGGAATTTTT
>JAJJWW010005644.1:0-27841 GCA_023531295.1 Papaver armeniacum | reverse complement strand
TTTGTGTGCAGCTTTCCCTGGAAATGCTTAATTGACCGACGATATCTCCCGACAATTACCCCGCAAGAGAGAGAGGTTAGGAACCCACATCACATGACTCTTATCCCATTAATGTTTAGAGCACTACCAAGAACGGTCGGATTTCCAGTGGGGACATATCGCGGGATTTACGCGCAGTAAGTGTATCACTTCTGGAAATGCTTAATATACCGACGGCAAATCCCGACAAACGTCCCGCAAGACACAGAGATGTGGGCCCTACTTTAACCTTTTATAACCGGCTCCGGATCATCTGTTACCAATTGCCACTGTTCCTCTATTCCATCCAATCCCCAATCGCCATGTGTCTCCTATTATAACTAACTCCCTTTACAAATTTGGATGTGAGATACTTGACTAATTTAAAGGATTTTTAAGAGGAAAATTAGGAAATAAAGATTTCTCATATTCCGTGACTTCCGTCCTCCATCCTTACCGAGCAACATACTCCCAGTCCTCACCCACAATTTTGCAGACACCTAAAAAAGAAAATGAATCAAATGTTAGTCATACTGTCCATGACCATTGGTTCTCAATCTCCCCTTCTCCATGGGTTTTGTCCTTTGCTTTGTTAATTTGCTAATCCAAGTAATACTTTGTTATTTTTCTAGGTTTTGCGCACAAATGACTACTTACATTTTGCAATATCTATGCCAGTTCGTAATCCAGATTTCTGCAGAGCTTAAGACGCTCCATGTTTTCAACGGTGCCTGAGAGCATTGCTTGTCTACAGTTCAAGACCAGTTATATTTTCCAACAGAGAACTTGCTAAAGGATGTGTCCACACGCGGTAGACATTATCTGCCTGCAACTTCTGCATATACGTTCTGGAATCCTATTTTACATAGTTTAACATTCTGGAATCCTATTTTTAGGATCAAAATGTCATATATAGTAGCTAATTTTAGTAATGCACTTCAAAGATATCCTATTTTACATAGTTTAACATTCAAATCTTGTTACCTGCTGACGCTCCATGAACAAAAACAAAACACGACTAATTAGTGGGCTGTAAAGAAGAAGATGATATTGGGAAGTGTACGCTACCGGTGGAGAAAAGATAATTGGTAAATTAAAGATTTCCTAATTTCTCTCTCAGAGAATCTGTTAAATTAGTCTAACACATCACGTCCAAAATTTACTTATAATAAGAGACACATGGCTATTGGGGATTGGGTGGAATAGAGGAACAGGGTAATTGGTAACAGATGATCCGGAGCCTTTATAACCTAGATGCTAGAACGGCTGCCCAACTACCACACGATCCCCTATCAGGATTTGTCGGGATATTTCGTGGTCAGTGTAGCACTCCTCGTATCACTTCCGAGCTTTCCCACCTCCATATCATGCTCAAGGATGGGGTCCTTGCGCATATGTTGGAGGAGTTGAGGCGGAATAGTAATGGTGCACGTACGGCGACTAGAAGCACAAAGTGAATCGTGCCGGTTTTCGCTGATAATTGCATAATAACACTAAAAATTGCACGTACGGATAATGCCTAGTTTCCCATCCCACGTACCCAAAAGTGGCACAATTGTAGGTTCCCAATCCGCGTATTTTTTTTTAAAACTGGAAGATTTCCTGAATATACGCGCAAATTTGTTGTTTCCTAAAATAATTTTCGTCAGCCGAGATACTCTAGCCTTTGATAACGATTCAAAACTAAGAAAGTCACTGCCAAGATTTTCGCATGATAACATATATTCTTCATCTTCAGAATTACCAAGATCTGTATTCAAACTTTTCTGCCGTTCTGGTGTGTATTTCTCAGTGATAAACATCTTTTCATCTGAAATGGGAAGTCTCATACCTCCAAAACTAAGCGTATAATGTCAAGCTGCTCAAGGTCACTACCAGAAGAAATCATACATGACATACTTTCATGGTTACCGGTCAAATCAATAGCAAGATTCAGGTGTGTTTCTAAGTATTGGTGTAATGATTTATTTAAAAGCCAACATTTTATAAAACTTCATCTTGAACATGCTGTTCAAATGAATAAATATAATCTCTTGGTTACCAACTTCGGAGCTGATGAATCAGACCCTAAAGAAACTTTTCTCTGTTCCATAGATCATACTGTGTTATCGTCACAATCTAAACGATTTCAATCTAGACAATTTTTAGGTCACGCTGTGGGTATTAATTTTCGAAATACCATCACTGCAGTGGTTGGTTCTTGCAATGGTTTGGTTTGCATACACTTATACGATGAAGATGATATTTTCATATGGAACCCGTGTACCAAAGAATATAAACAGGTACCAGAAACTCCAATTGATTTTCCTCTTGATGCCGAAGAAGGAATGGAACATAAAGTATATGGGTTTGGTTATGATTGTGAAATTCAGGATTATAAGCTGGTAAGAATTGTGGGTTTGATGGATGTCCGGTTTTCTGAAGCTAGAGTGTATACGTTAGGGTCGAATACATGGAGGAATCTAGGTTTCATTCCGTATGATTTTTCGTGCCCAAGTCTTGGAAAAGACGAAGGGTGCCTTCTTAACGGTGCACTACATTGGATTGTCAGTGTTCCTCAAACTGAAAATGATCCCTTTGGTGTTGCTGGGCTTCTCGTTTCTTTTAATATTTGTAATGAAAAGTTCCATGATATCCCATTACCTAACAACTATCCATCCTTGTCAGAGTTGGGTTTGTGGGAAGGGAAACTATGCCTACTCCATCAGAATCACGAGGAAGATCGTGAGATATGCAAGCATCATGGCGATCATGTTGATGTGTGGACAATGAATGATAATATTTGGAGTAAACTACCGAGTATTACTGCACAACTAACGGATCTCCATTACAGAAGGCCCTTTCAAACTCTTCCAAATGGCGAAATCCTATTTACAGGTGGACCAAACAAGGGAAAGGGCTATGGTTTAATTTCCTATGATGCAAAGCATAAAAGAAGTAGAGTTTTGAAGATACATGGTTTTCCTGAAAGCTTTGACGTGGAAACTTTTATCGGGACTTTAGTTTCAGTTAACTCTGGTACTTATCTTGCGCAACAACAAGGAAGCGAGGAAGCACATGATGACTGATGTTTTCATTTTCACACTAAAAAAATGGGTGATTATTGGAGGTGATTTTTGGCGCGGTGGATTATTCGAGTACCAGAGTGGATTCAGGCGCATAACGGTGATAGAATGGTATTTGGTAAATTTAGAAGCAATTTCTATGCAACTTTTTTTATAGTGATTTTGAATTTTCATGTATGAATAAATGCAGAAACTGATTCTTTTATCAACTCTAGTTAAGTCACCTTTACATTTTGATGGTTGCTCGAACAGTTTTGTGGGCAGCTTGTAGTTTGTTATGAGTTTGGATTCTATGTTCAAGTTTTTGATTTACTGTATCAAAAGAAACTGTTATTAATCAATTTGAATCTCACATAATATTGAAATCTCTGGTTGTAAAAATAGACAATGTACTTTAAAGTTAAATAATTTGGTTCTTCTGAAACTTGGGAATGAATCACATAACCCCAAGCTTCTGCTCCATATTTCCCAGCCTTCGAAAGATGCACAATTTAAAAAGATAACATAGTACCTTGGTTCAAGATCTGCCTCTTATGAATGATATTATATTACTCGGGTATTGATTATATTACTAAACGGTTGAAATGACTCTACTCATATTTTTAAACACACATTTATAGATTCGAAGAATAAGAATTGTTGTTGTGCTGACTGTTGGGGTTGTTGTGTTGTGGTGGAGAGAAAGAACAAGAGGAGGAGGAAGTTGAAGGGAGTGTGCTAGGGGGCTTGGGAATCAAGATAACCAAAATAACAAAAGAGTTGGTGTTTTCAAAAAACTAAGGAAAAAAAGAAAAGAGAGAGGAAGGTTCTTTTTTGGTTTATTTCTTAATTTGATTTCTTCCGGTACTTCGAACATGTGGCCATCGGCCTTTCCTCTTGCACATGTGCATTTTCCGAGTCCGCTCATACCAAATATACTGCTTCCATCTATCACCACGATAATATCAACCTACGAGATAACTGAAAAGCATTTGAAGAGAAAAGGGTTTATTTTCTTTGTGATGCGGTTTGTGTAAGAACTCTAATGTTGTACGTGTTATCGAACACGAAAGACATAGGTCTTCTTTTACAGACAAGTTACAGCTAGCAGGCGATCTGATGAAGCTGGGTAGAGTTAAAGAGGGTTTGGTATGAGATGATGTTGAATGCATTGTTTCTAGACAATGACTGGGAAAGACTCATTCAGTAGTTAGTGACTTCGATTTTTAGCTTCTAGGAGCCTTCCTCTTTCTCAAAACTGCATGCTGCCATGAGCTGATGCTGATTTTATTTATTGTGTGAGCCAAGCTATTTCATGACAGAAATAGTTTGTTGTTCTACCTCAATATATAAGCATTGCTTTCAAATATTTCCTGAAATGTAAGGCTAGCTCCAACTACTGGTAAACTAGATGCTGCTAATTTTTCTTCCTTGAAAGATACTCTCTACCAAACATCCTTATCATCTTTTAATTGCTGTGTTAAATACGTAGGAAATGGTTTGATATTGTTACGTTTCAACTGCATGATGATCTACATCTATCAGAAGAGCCTAATTGTCCTAAAGAGGATTAGGAGCTACGTACAACCTACTACTATCAATTCGGTCTGTATTACGCCATTTAATTTCTTGCGTGTTATGGTTAACTACATACTTGTAGCATGGTATGGTAATTTATTGAACCTTCACAGTTTGTTGGTTATGGTGGAGGCGAGCATACGGTGGCAACAATTTGTTACATGCAGTTTTACCCACGTCCATATCATACTCAAGGATGGGGGGCGTCATGCATATTTCCGGTTGTTGGAAGACTTGCCGCCAGAGTACTAATGGTGCACGACAAGAACCACGAAGTGAACAGATTAACAGAGCGGCATGTATCGAAATTTAAGACATAACAGCTGACAGAAAAAACATTCAGTAGCATAAAACTTAAACGAGGAAGATGAACTTATCCGATTACCCATTAACTCATATTCGATCCATATTTTGAAACATGTACACATTCATAGATTCCAAGAAGAATAAGAATTGTGGTTGTGTGTTGGCTGTTGTGGTGGAGGAAAAGAATAAGAAAGAGGAGGAAGTTGAAGAGAGTGTGTTAGGCGGGTTGGGAACCAAGATAACCAAAATAACAAAAGAGTTGGTGTTTTCATCCGAGAAACAAAGAAAAGGAACGTTCTGTTTTTGGTTTATTTCATTTGATTTCTTCTTGTACTTCAACTATGGCGCATTAGCTTTCTTCCTGTAGATGGAGATAGGTGGGCATCACATTATAGGGCTTATCCCACTATAGGCCTTTCCCAAGTCCGCTCGTACCAATATCATATCATGGTAAGCCATGCCTTGTGGTTCCGCCCCTGCTAACGTAAGAGAACCATTTCTTATTCAACTCTGTAACATATTAGCTTGTTTAAAAGCATTAAAACCAAGGTGAAAACCCTGAGAACGCTAATCTCCTCCATTTGAGTCAGTGTCTCATGTCTTTTGAAGGAATCGGAAAGTATCTGAGTAATAATGTAATGACTCAGTATACTATCCATAAAACAATATCATTGACGATACATCAACATCAGCCAATATGGAAACAATCCAAGTATTGACATCACTGACAGTTCTGCACTTTCCGAGTCCGCTCATACCAATTATCAAGATAATTTCCAACAATAATACTCTGATCGAACGAGAAAACATCTGGACTTGGTGTTCCTTTTTCTGTTTTAGTCATCTCTGGTGCTAAATAACCCAGCATTTTATCATTAAACATACGATAGGTATATCTGTAGCGCTGCAACTATTTAAATGCCCACTTGGTTTGGAAATCTTCCAAATGCTTAGCACAATTCATCGGTATCAATCCAAAAGAATGAATATGGCACAGATAGAAGGCTGACATCTCAGGCGCATATTTCAGTAAACATAGCAAGATAAGGCTAGAGACTCACTGGATTATATCGAGACTCAAACAAGCTTGTTTACCCGAGGAACATGCAGATTATGAGCTTAACAGACTGCAGAAACAAAATAATGAACCGGACAAGAGATCATAAGTATCAATCTACCAGATAAATTTGAAAAGAATTTAAAGACAAGCCTTTGTTTTTTCTTGTAATGACGAAGATAAAGGTAATGATCTTAAGGTTTGTGTAAGAATTGTAAATTTGCATCTGTTATAGAATACGAAAGAGAGATAGATATTTTTTTATAGACAAATTACGTACAGCTAGCAGTTGGTGATGGTATAGTTAATGAGGGCCGGTTTGGTAGATGTTGCATGCATTTCTATAGAGAAGGAATGGAAAAGAATCAGTAGCTGGTGAATGACTGAGATCTAGAGAGCCAGTGTTGGCCTGTTGGGTAACTGAATAGGGAAAAAACGGTTTAGTCCAAAAACGCATCAAAAAGTACGGATTAGTCTATCCCGAGTTAATTAGGTACAATTTAGTCTAAAAATTATTTAAAATATGAAAAATACACAATTTACAATTTAGTCCAAATATTTACAGTTTAGTCCAAAATGATTCATAATGATGTCAGCAATTTCGAATACAGTTTTTTGGTTCAATAGCCCTTGGATTTGAAATCCTGGGCGTAAAAGACAAACAAAATATGAGCACTATTGAGATATCCCGAATCTGAAAATACCGTTTAAATATCCTAAATTGGATATTTAACCCAAATTTATATATTTTTAAAACTATAACGGACTAAAATACCCTCTTCTCTCTCTGTTTTTTTTCTTCTCTCTATCGCGTATTCAGATCCGCTTGAATAGCAACAACTAAAACAAATAAATACGATGGCGATACAATGAAACGGAAAAGAAACGATTCTGAACTAATCAAAAAAATTCCTCATTGGAGCCAAAGTTGATTGATTGATTGATTTTCTAGGGCACACAATTTAAATTTGTCTGTTTTTTATTTGATTTGTAATATTTGTTTTTTTTTTTTTTTTTGTAGGTTAGAAGGGAAGAGGAGGGATTCAGTGGTTCATGGAATTTGTGGGAAAGTAATTGCATGTGGTAATCTATTAATGAAATTGGATATGATAAATTTATTCGTAGATGGAAATCTTAACGATTACAGATTAGTGTTTCTTCGATACTTTGATGGATTGAATTGGTTTATATACAAATGATGGTAGTAGAAGAAACAGATCGATGGGTTGATGCTACGTCATTAATATTGCAGCAGTTAATTGCAAAGGGCTTGGGCGAACAACATCAACAAATTTAAGGGATGATTTATGTCGGCATGGGAGTTGTTTTTAGGTACAAACTGTTGACTTGGGTGAGTGGTGATTTTGTGTTGTGAACTCTTGAATTAGTGATTAAGAAATGAAATTGGGGAGATGAAATCGAAGCATGTCCAATTGTTAGGATAAATTTAATTTGGGGAGTTTTTTTTTTGATGTGATCGAAATTGGGTGTAGCCGTTATTCGATCCATGAGTTTTTTGATGTGATTTGAAATTGGGTGCAGCCGGTAGTCCATTTGAAGGATAGTTAATTTTTATACCATCGCCGGTACCGATGATGGTGGAGTTGATGTTAAACTTACTCTTTTAGCCGATTAATTTTTATACCCGCTTGATACCGAGACTAGATTTCTCAATTAAGAAACACAACAACATGGAGAAGAAAATTGGTTCCATGGTAATAGTAGTGGATTTTATTGTTTGAGATATTGGATTAGTGATTTTAGTTGTGTATAATTAATTGCCGGTGACTCGGTTAAACTTAGATATACACACGATGCATCTGAGTGCATAATGTATATTCTGATAGAAAAATAGGTTTTAGTTTGGATGCACCCGAGTGCATAATGTATATATTTTATTAATTTTTTTGTTCTTCTCCTAATTTAATTTTCTTCTGTAATACTTGTTTTTGGTTGATGTTTTAATAGTGAATGTGATGATTTGGTGGATTTATTGCTCGAGATCATAAACTAGTCATTTTGTTTATCCACGACGTACATAAGATGCACCTGAGTGCATAATATATATTCTGACAGAAAAATAGGTTTCGGCCTAGATGCACCCGAGTGCATAATGTAGATTTTTTTGATTTCTTGATTCTTATATGAAATATAGGTTTGATCAGGTTTGCACCTGGGTGCATAATATATATTCTTATACAAAATATAGGTTTTGTCCAGGTTGCACCTGGGTGCATAACACATATTCTTATACAAAATAAATTTTGGCCAAGTTGTACTTGGGCATAATACGTATCTTTTAAGAAATAAATTTTGGCCGAGTTGCACCTGGGTGCATAATGGATCTTGTTTAAAAATTAATATTTTTTTTTTCGAATTTCATATCAACAATGGATCTTGTTTTGTAGAGAATTTCGAGCCCTTTCCGAAAATATAAATTTCATTAAAATCCGACTTATATTCCGGAAGTTATGACTTTTTTCGCGATTAGTTTTAAATTGGAAAGGAAAAATAATTAGGAGAGAGAAAGGATATAATAAAGAATAAAGTTTAAAGTCAGGGTATAGATGACAAAATTTTCTTATGTCTTTTCACCTGCACTCATATTTTAGCAAATTAAAGCTACCAACCTTTAGGGGCCTATGGTCATATGACCCATTTTCCGAATTCAAATAATATAAAAAATATTTAAAAATGATTTATCTTTTGCACCACCCGTCCAAAATTCACAAACTTTATTTATTCGGAAAGATCTTTTCAAAATCTACAAAAGGAGTACCCATATGACTATATAATTTTCAGTTTTTAAAAAATTTAATTGTCGCTCAACTTTAACGGGTGTGTAAAAAAAAACAAAAAAACACGAGCTTATGCAATCAGTTTTTCACATGTGCACCATTTTGCACACCTAAAAAACATGCATGAAATTAGTCACTCATACACTCTGGCATCTTTCTTCGTTGTACACCAATACGTACACCCCTGCAAAACATGCATAAAACCAATTATTCATAACCATACACAAATCTATTTTTTCATGGAAAGTACACTAGTGTATTAATATGTATACCCTTGCAAATCATGCATAAAATCTATTATTTGTAACCACATCCAAAACATGCATAAAACAATTATTCATAACCATATACAAACCTATTTTTTTATGGGAATTACACAGGTAAACCAATTGTACACCCCTGTAAACATGCATAAAACCGACTGTTCGTAACCACATACAATCTTACTTTTTAATAGAAAATACACTGGTCCATTAATAAATACACCCCTGCAAAACATATATAAAATCGATCATTCAAAGCTACACGCAAATCTACTTTTTTAATGGAAAATACACTAGTACACCAATATGTACACCCCTGCAAAACATGATAAGATCGATCATTTGTAACTACAACAAGCCTACTTTTTCATGGAAAATACATCGGTGCATTAATAAATACACCCCTGCAAAACTTATATAAAATTGATCATTCATAGCTACACATAAACCTACTTTTTTTATGGAAATGTACTAGTGCACCAATATGTACACCCCTGAAAAACATGTATAAAATCGATCATTCGTAGCTACAACAAACCTACTTTTTCATGGGAATTACACAGGTGTACCAATATGTACACACCTGCAAAACATGCATTAAATCGATCATTCGTACATACACCCAAACCTATTTTCCATGAAAAAAATACAATGGTGCTCCTACAAAACGTGGCACAAATCAAATCTATTTCATGGGAATTAAACCGGTACACCAGTATGTACACACTTATTCAAATTGTATAAACATCACATCTAAACTCAAATGGATTTGAATCATCAACCTCCGCAAACCATGTGATCGGCTTGGGCGCCCTATCATTTTGAGCTTATGAGTCTGTAAAATAATACATAAAACCAAAAAAAAAAAAATGATGTCAAAGGTGCATCAGGGTATACAGTGTTGTACCATTGACAATCAACAGGTGCACATCTATGTACGCATTAACAATCAACATGTTTACAACTATAACATCAATTGTTTCATGTTCCTATAGACTTAGTTCACCTACTTCTAAGTGGCGGTCTTTTCTAACCAATATCACCAGTTTGTACCAAGAGATCAAAATCGGTTAAAGAAGTATTCCAGATTCAGTTAAGATGACAAACTACAATGTTACGAATTTGTAAACAAACTTGTAACATTAGGCATAACGATTTCATACTTGAATTTACCTGAAGAAGTCAAATAAGCACATGGAGAATAGTACGCAGCTGTCGGCTACCTGGATACTTGTTAAATAAGGTGTTTCCAAGTGACGGTCAACTGCCGTTTCACAACACATGCATCAGTAGTTTGCTCATTTAGGAATATTCTACACCAATGAATTCACCTACAAAGAATAAAACTTGTATTAGTAATCAAAGAGAATAAATGGTGTACAAGAAAATACACCTCACATAGTCGGTACAAAAAAAAAATCATCAAAGAGGTGAATTGGAAATTGAATAAAATTAAATTTGAAAATCCTAATAAAAACTGGAAATTTACGCCTACATAAGCTTATGCAATACATGTCCACCACTTGCTTGATTTTCGTCATATGTGCACAACAATGTACACTTGTATTACAGTGCGCTATTATGTACACATGTAATTTACATCACATGTGCACAACAATGTACACTTGTATTACGGGTGTATCAATATGTACACATGTAATTTCGTCATAACCAACAATCGAGTGACTCATAGCATCACCGATTCGACATCTAAGAAATGAAAAAGCTTGTTCACTTAAATTTGATTAAGAGTCCTAGAGTGGGCTTGAGCCAATTTTGGAAACTCATATCTATCGCCAAATCTAGGCTCCATGTATTGTTACATTCAGAGGAATGCCAGTCGTTATCTATCGCCTAATTTAGGCTCTGGATATTTTCCAATAGATGTTTATCTAAAACATTAGCAGAGTCTTGTTATTTAGGAAAGTTAGCGTACCACTCTACTCAAACTCCAACCATAGAAGGTTCACACAGATGTAATATCAAAATATCATAAAAATTGATCAAAGCTATTATAATTAGAAATGCACTTACTTTCTTGAACAATTTAAGGCATTTATGGTTGTCCGAGTGCAAATCTACTTCCAAATAATATACGTTATGCCAGTTCAGAACCCAAATTCTTTTCATCGGATCCTAAACAAACATAAATATGTAAAGTGGTAGAATCAAGATGATAAGTGTTGCTTACATATCATCAGTTGTCTCCTCTACTGTCTTCAGTAGCATTTTAGCGATGTCCCTTCTCAGGTAATACACCTCATTTATCTCGCAATGCTTTTCTAAACCTTCTCCTACATTGAATACAGTAACTACAACAAAAACAAAGTGTTTATCAATGTTTGTAGGTGAAAATGGTTTCTGCTGATTTCGGTAATTGCGGGTGTGCAAGTGAGAAACAATTTAAACCCTAAACAATGTACTGCAAGGGAGTACTTTAGATTCGAGAGATCAATCTGTACAAGTCCGTCCTAAACCAAGAAATGGCCGTTCCAGACTTGCTTCGGTCACAAAGTGGAGGAGAATGGGTTGGTTTTGGGGAGGGAAGCAAGGAAAGTGGTGAGACCGTAATAGTTGATCCTGGGAAGAGTAGTTGGGTTACTACCACTTGTTATCGGAAAAGTGAGAGAGCTCCCAAGGTGGGCTAGAAAGTAAGTATTTACGAGTGTTGTATCTCCCGTATGAACTTGTTATTCAATGGAAATAGGTAAGACCTATTTATACAAGTCTGGAGTAAAACGTACCCTGGTCTCATTAAGGAGTGGGGAAGTAAATGGGAGGAGGTGGTAACCGTATGCATGGAATTAATGTTCCATAAAGTGGTTAACGCATGAAACTGGTTTTCATGAAACTTCTAACGTTATGGAATTGATGTCCCATAAAGTTGTTAACGCATGTGCTTTATGTCCCATGAACGTTTCACACATAACTTCCCGTATTTACTAACCGCCTCACCCTTATGACACTTCCTTATGACGGGCGTAGTGTGCGCCGCACGTTGTAAACCGCCAAACCAATACCCAAATAGGATCCCCCAGTTTGTGTTGATGTCTCGAATGTTTTGGAAAACATGTAGCACGTTGTTGTGGCTTGGCAAGTCAAGTTCGGGAAACTTGCCAGCCTGGTGACCTTTGACGGTCGAGATCTTGCATCTTGAGAGGAGGGGCAACCGTTGATCGTTGCACGCCTTTGTTTTGGTATCCGCGTAGTGAGGGCCAACGTGGTGGCGCGGCTAGGTTGGCATGTCGTTGGCATGGCAAGGTTTGGCGTGGCCAAACTTAGGTTTTTTTTGCAAAGGTTACCATGTGTCGTCTGGTAACCTTGGATGGCTGGGATTTGCTCCTGGGATTGAAGGGCAACCGTTGATTGTTGCACGCCTTCGTTTTGGTAGCCGCGTAGTGAGGGCCAACGTGGTGGCGCGGCTAGGTTGGCATGCTGTTGGCATGGCAAGGTTTGGCGTGGCAAACTTAAGTTTTCGGGACAAAAGGTTACCATGTGTCGGCTGGTAACCTTGGATGGCTAGGATTTGCTCCTGGGATTGAAGGGAAACCGTTGATTGTTGCACGCCTTCATTTTGGTAGACGCGTAGTGAGGGCCAACAGGGTGGCGCGGCTAGGGTTAGACTTGGCATGTGGGGCCAAGGGTTCTCCTTGGGCGTGGCTAGCTTTGGCTAGGTGCGATTTTGGCTTGGCATGTGGGGCCAAGGGTTTGCCATGGGCGCATGGCGTGGCTAGGACCAAGGCAAGGGCGTTTGACTTGGCATGATGTGACTAGCATGGCTAGGGCCAAGGAAAAGTGCGTCTGGCATGGCGTGGATAGCTTGGCTAGGTTTGGTTTGGCTTGGCATGCGGGGCCAAGGGTTTTGTCTTGGCGTGGCTAGCTTTGGCTAGGTGTGGTTTTGGCTTGGCATGTGGGGCCAAGGGTTTGCCATAGGCACATGGCATGACTAGCTTGGGCTAGGTGCGATTTTGGCTTGGAATGTGGGGCCAAGGGTTTGCCATAGGCGCATGGCATGGCTAGGGCCAAGGCAAGGGTGTTTGGCTTGGCATGATGTGACTAGCATGGCTAGGGCCAAGGCAAAGTGCGTTTGGCATAACGCGACTAGCATGGCTAGGTTTGGTTTGGCTTCATATAGGCCAAGGGTTCGCCATGGCGTATGGCGTGACTAGGGGGCCAAGGCAAGGGCGTTTGGCTTGGCATGATGTGACTAGCATGGCTGAGGGCCAAGGCAAAGTGCGTTTGGCATGGCATGGCTAGCTTGGCTAGGTTTGGTTTGGCTTGGAATGCGGGGCCAAGGGTTTTCTTAGGCGTGGCTAGCTTTGGCTAGGTGCGGTTTTGGCTTGGCATGTGGGGCCAAGGGTTTGCCATAGGCGCATGGCGTGGCTAGCTTCGGCTAGGTGTGGTTTTGGCTTGGAATGTGGGGCCAAGGGTTCGCCATAGGCGCATGGCGTGGCTAGCTTGGGCTAGGTGCGGTTTTGGCTTGGCATGTGGGGCCAAGGGTTTTGGGGAAAAGTTCTTTTGGTAACCTTAGACGGCTAGGATTTGCTTCTGGAATTGAAGGGCAACCGTTGATTGTTGCACGCCTTCGTTTTGATAGCCGCGTAGTGAAGGCCGATGGTGGCGCGACATGGGGCCATGGCGAGGTGCGTTTGGCATGGCGCAAAGAGATTTGCCATGTGGTCATGGGCATGATTTTCCATTGGCATTGCACAGAGGTGCGGCTAGCATGGCCGGCATGGTTTGGCGCGGTCGGTGTGGTGGCATGATTTGCCATTGGCACGGAGGTGCGGCTAGCATGGTTGGCATGCTTTGGCGCCATCGGTGTGGCTGGCATGATTTTCCATTGGCATAGAGGTGCGGCTAGCATGGTTGGCATGCTTTGGCGCGGTCGGTGTGGGTCGGCATGATTTTCCATTGGCATAGAGGTGCAGATGGTGGCATGCTTTGGCGCATGGTTGGCCATGCTTTGCGGCTAGCGCGGCATTCTTTGGTGTGGTCGGGCATGATTTGCCATTGGCACCGAGGTGCGGCTAGCATGGTTGGCATGCTTTGGCGCGGTCGGTGGGTCGGCATGATTCGCCATTGGCACAGAGGTGCGGCTAGCATGGTTGGCATGCTTTGGCGCGGTCGGTGTGGCTGGCATGATTTGCCATTGGCACAGAGGTGCGGCTAGCATGGTTGGCATGCTTTGACGTGGTCGGTGTGGCTGGCATGATTTGCCATTGTCACCGAGGTAATTAGGGTTTGGCTTGTCGTAACCCTAATTTGAAAAAGATACCCCGATAATTATTTAGGGACACATTAAAGGTTTCAAGAATGTGCCTAGTAAATGCTTTGTTACTTTAAATGTTGTGACATCACCGTCTAGGTTTAGTGTTTTACGATTTTAACCCTAAGCTAAAAACCACCATCAACATTAAGTCCCCCGCTTAGCTCTAACAGGTGCCTTGTTGCGAGGTAAGCATATGATAGTGACAGACAAGGACGGAATCGAGGTGTAAATTATTGCAGAGATGGTCAAGAGAATCCGACTAACCTTTTTGAGTGGTAAAGAGAGTTTTTGGCTTCCCGTGTTGGCGGCCCTGCGTAAGTTGTACTGGGAATGCAGACCGTGGAGTGGTGAAATGAAAGTTACCGGTTTGGTCTGGTCGTACATCTCCAAGGCAAAAGGGGCGCGGTCTTGGAAGGCGACGCAAGTGGACGGCTTGGCTCGAGGGGCCAAGAGGTGGCGTGGTCTTAGCGAGGCAAACGCGCGTGGATGATAGGGTCGCGATAGTGGAGCGGGCTACTTGGCATAGTGTGGCCTTGGCAAGATGAGATGTACACGGACGGCTAGGCGTGGTGGGGCCGCGGTAATAGAGCGAATGGCTTGGCAGGGGGGGTCGCGGCAATGGCATGGTGGAATGTGCAAGGACGGCTAGGCGTGGTGGGGTCGTGGCAATGGAGCGAATGGCTTGGGATGGGCCGGAACGTGGCATGGTGGAACGTGCAAGGAAGGCTAGGCGTGGTGGGGACGTGGTGTGGCGTGAGTGGTCTTGGACGTGGAAATTGGTCTTTGCGGGACCTGTTTCCTCTTCTCCTTGCTTGGCTCAAAATTGGAAATCCTTTTCTTGTTCGAACTCCCTAGTATCACGCCTATAAAAAGGATGGCTAGCCTCTCCCTTTTATTCACGTCTTCATTATTCTTTTTTTTTTTTTTTTTTTTTGCTCGCTTGGTAGAGGTGAAGCGGACGAGCGGATTAGGTACGTCTTCCAGTACTTCTTCTTTGTCTTGCTTCCCTTTTGTTTTCTTGTGTTGGTGAAAACCCGAGTTGTAGGCGTGCCTTTTATGACCTTGTAGAACATGTTGGTGTGAATCCTAGCCACATGTATGTCTTGCACGCGCTCATAGTAGTACTTAGGCATGAATACCATAGAATGTTGACCGCCTCAACTCGTTGTGTAAGGTAAGCACGCGATAGTAATTTGCCATCCCTTTCCCACGAAAAACCTAGTTTTTAGGGTTTACTCCTTGTTTTGGTGTGGCCATGGGCATGGTTCCCCCGGTGGGTCACTCCTCCTCGGTTGGAGAAGAATTCTATGCCGCAGGGTACGACCTTGAAACAAACTGGCTTGCGTCTTGGGTGAAGATAATTTTCTTGCGCTTTCCGTAATAATCTCTCTTCGTATTGTTCCGTTGTAGTTGCTTGGAAAGCGGAAGTACTTTGAGAGAATCTTTATTATGACGTCGCTTGAGAAAAATTCTCCATACCGAAGGATGTTGGTAACTCCAAGCCAAACGTGGTCGATGAATTCTTCACGATAGTCTCGGCCAGAGAAGTCCACTTAAGAATGCGCCATTGCTTTGAACTGGTTCGAAGAGTGAGGGAGGGGACCGGTCGGTTCCTCCCGAAATGTAATACGGTTTTGCCTTCAGAGGAAAGAGTATTCCGCCTCTCTTATTGATTTCAAAATCCCAGTGAGTCCACTGCGTTCGTTTGATAAATGGGTGCACTTTATGATAAGTCAAGAGTGTGTAAGAGCTAATTTGACCAAGGCGCAAATCATTGATGTTGTCGCAGCCTCTCGCATCACTTCAAATTAGGAAAGACATCCCGAGCTTGGTTGCTTTCATCTCCAGGTGGTGTCCAGATACTCATACGGCCATATGTAGGTGGGGAGAACTGACCATATCCTTAGAAAGTGTGGCTATCCTGCTGAATCTTCCCATGACAGGAAACCTTAAAACCAAGCTGTCTGATGATGAGGAAAAAATGCGTACCGCCCTGGTTGCGAAGTCGAAAGGGTTTGTCCGAAAGGAGAACGAGACGAAGTGTTTCTATGCCTGGTGGATGTCTCAATGGTTTCCCGATGAGCTGGCACCGGATCAGAAGAATAGTACACTCCACGTCGCGGCATTCTTGGCTCTCTGGTTATCCCGGGATATTTTCGATGATGGCTCTGGTAAGAAGGAGATAAGGCTGGAACTCATCAATTTTGCTATAAGATTGGCGAAAGGAGTCGTTCTTCCCATTGGCGGCTTGTTTCTGCCTTCTCGTACACAAACTTGGATCATTTGGCTATGGACATGCGTGCTTCAAACGGTTACATGAAAGTGGATTCGTATGTTCATGTTGCTTTTCTCCAAGCGTGGCTATGGGAGCATTTTGAAAGATATGCTCCTAAACCGTTGGTTTCACTTCCCGCTTCTTGGGGTAGTTCGAGAATACTTCGCTGGTCGAATAGGCGCCCAAGAGCTGGCTCAAACCTGGCTGATTTCCTTGATAACTCGTGCGCCGCTAATTTTCGTCCATGGGCCCAGTGTGTACATCCATAGCCCAGGTTAATACTTTTGCTTCTGCTCCAAACATGTCTTTGCTTTCTGATGGAGGGAATCACGGGCGTCGGTGAGATTGTATTCATGCGAAGTTGCATGTCCTGGGATATATACCGTCTTTCTTTCGAGGATCGTGTTAGGCGCTCTCTTATAATATTGAGCGAGCAGCTCGGATATGGGTTTCGACCAAGGGGTCCCTCTCGTTCATCGCCGGCAGCTCCAGAGGGTCCATTATCGGACGTTCTTGATGCTAGTGTTCTTGCGCCGGGCAGAAGTCTCCCTTTCTTACTTTCGAAACGAAATCCGTCGACTACCTCCAAGTATAACGCATTCTGGAAGAGTGAATTCCCCGTCATCCAGGAATTTGTGAAAGCCGTAGTGGAGAACACTCGTGGTAGGCCTTCCGCCGATATTTTAGCAAAACATCCGTTGTTGAGGGATACTTCTTTAACCAAAAGGAAATCTGCTTGGCCCGGACGTGGACAGTCCCCAAGTGAAGGAGCGAAGGTCTAAGAATCATGCAGTGGTTTCCAATGGACCACGGCTCTACCGGCTTTTAGTTCATCCAACATGAGGGTACGTGTGATTTCTTTCTTGACTTCAGCTGGATTACGTATATCCTTGTTTCTTTTCTCGAGAACGTGTCCTTGTATCTCGTCTGGGGTTTCAAGAAAGACGAACGCCTTTGCCAAACTTACAAGTAGTCGTAAGACATCATTTTTCGAGACAGAGGGTGGGGGTGCCGAGCTCATCCATGGTGATGGGGATTCCTAAAAGGATGAAAGTCCGGGTCCAAGCGATGGCAAGAGTAGTTCTTCCGATAACAAGGCCAATCTTCGTCTAGTCATTCAAACTGAATCGGTGAGTCCCCTCCATGTTTTTCTTCTTTTCCCTTTTTTCTTTCTTTGCAGTAAAACTTAAATTTTGATTTTTAGGAGGAAACCATTTCTAGGGATAATCTTGAAGTGGAAGACCACCAGAGTAAAGATGTAGCCGTACTTCCACCGCGAAACTATGCCAGCCTAGCGGCTTGACATGGAGATTCATCGTCCCGAGGGTGCTTCCGTGACTCGGGGTGAAGAGGAGAGCACTTCAAGGGGTGAAATCGTAGTTAGGATCTCCTTCCAGCTTGTTGATTCGTTATAGGTGCCACCTTCAATCCTCCGTAACTGGTCCCTTTCCTAGGTCATGTGTTGATTGGTGGATTTAGCGTGCCAGCTAAACATGCGACATTGTACACAAAGATTTGGGAAAACTATGGTCACATTGCCACGACTAAGAAGATCACTAGTCGACATGCGTTGTTCAAGCGTGTGGAGGAAGCCTTGTCTTCGATTGATGAGATGTGCAACGTGACTGGTCATACAATTTCTGAGGATGTAATCTCGAGCTGGAAGTTCCATCGTGACATGTGCGTGGGCTTCGAATTCAACATTCCTTGGTTCGTTGAAGGTCTCTCTGATGTTGAAAGGTCGTTGGTTGGAGAAGTTGAAGGTCCTTCCGCGGACATGATGAAGAAGCAGGAAGCGGAATTCAAGAAGTTGTGCAGGAAGCTGAAACTTAAGAGGGTGGCTCTCCAAAGCACGAGGGAGGCCTTTGCCAAAAGGAGCAAGCCGTTTGGAAAACTTCCTTGAATATATATCTCTGTCTTCCGGACCTCTTATCTTTAGGTTTTTTTTTTTTTGAAAGGCAAATGAGACGCCTGGTTTTGGTTTTTTGATTTTCTGATTTTCTCGGGTTAATAGATGAATGCTACCTTGACGGTTTTGGATTATATATATATATTTTTTTTTGAATGAAATGTTTAGAATTGAATTGTCTTTGGCTATGAATGAAAGTGACGCAAACATCCCAGGAAAACCATGGAACCGTGTGTTGGTAGATGACATGGGATGAAACATGGCTATAGGTTTTATTATAACTTGAAAAAGCAAACCACGTATTTTTGTCTAGATATAAAACTTACCGGTTTCTAGTTTAGTGTCTTCCGATGAGAATAAACTTTCCTAGGTGTAGGACCAAGTTTTTTTTTTTTTTTTTTTTCGAGAAACATGGTCATGGGAAGTCCCCAGTCTTCCGAGTCGTTGCTGAGTCGTCTTGATAACTGCGCCGTTAATCCCTGGGCGGATCGTTTTGCTTCCAGCCTCTGAGAAGTCCCCAGTCATCCCTTGTCGTGTCATGACTGATAATCCAGACGCGAGTAAAATATTTTCTCGAGTCGGAGTAGATTAATTCCTCTACCATCTTGACGTCTGGGTCGAAGAATGAGATTGTCTGTTGAAAATTGACATTGTAACCGAAAGATCGAACCTCCCACCGTGGTCGCCAATTGTTTGTAGGTGAAAATGGTTTCGTTGATTTCGGTAATTGGTGTGCGGTGAAAAACAATTTAAACCTTAAACAATGTACTAAAGGGAGTACTTTAGATTCGAGAGATTAATATGTACAAGTCCTACCTAAACCAAGAAATGGCCGTTCCAGACTTGCTTCGATCACAAAGTGGAGGAGAATGGGTTGGTTTTGGGGAGGGAAGCAAGGAAAGTGGTGAGACCATAATAGTTGATTCTAGAAGAGTAGTTGGGTTACTACCACTTGTTATCGTAAAGTGAGAGAGCTCCCAAGGTGGGCTAGCAAGTAAGTATTTTATGAGTGTTGTATCTCCCGTATGAACTTGTTGTTCAATGGAAATAGGTAAGACCTATTTATACAAGTCGAGTAAAACGCACTGGTCTCATTAAGGAGTGGGGAAGTAAATGAGAGGAGGTGGTAACCGTATGCATGGAATTGATGTTCCATAAAGTGGTTAACGCATGAAACTGGTTTTCATGAAACTGCTAACGTTATGGAATTGATGTCCCATAAAGTTGTTAACGCATGTGCTTTATGTCCCATGAACGTTTCACACATAACTTCCCGTATTTACTAACCGCCTCACCCTTATGACACTTCCTTATAACGGGTGTAGTGTACGCCACACGCTGTAAACCGCCAAACCAATACCCAAAGAGGATCCCCCTGTTTGTGTTGATGTCTCGAATGTTTTGGAAAACATGTAGCACATTTGTTGTGGCTTGGCAAGTCAAGCTCTGGAAACTTGCCATCCCGGTGACCTTCGACGCCGGTCAAGATCTTGCATCTTGAGAGGAGGCGCAACCGGATTTGCTGATCGTTGCACGCCTTCGTTTTGGTAGCCGCGAGCGAGGGCCAACGTGGTGGCGCTGCTTAGGCATGCCGTTGGCATGGCAAGGTTTGGCGTGGGCCAAACTTAGGTTTTCGGGCCAAAGGTTACCATGTGTCGTCTGGTAACCTTGGATGGCTAGGATTTGCTCCTGGGATTAAAGGGCAACCGTTGATTGTTGCACGCCTCGTTTTGGAGGTCACGTAGTGGAGGGCCAATGTGGTGGCGCTAGGCTTGGCATGACTTGGCATGTGGGGCCAAGGGTTCGCCTTGGGCGTGGCTAGATTTGGCTAGGTGCGATTTTGGCTTGGCATGTAGGGACAAGGGTTTGCCATGGGCGCATGGCGTGGCAAGGGCGTTTGGCTTGGTATGATGTGACTAGCATGGCTAGGGCCAAGGAAAAGTGCGTTTGGCATGGCACTTAGCTTGGATAGGTTTGGTTTGGCTTGGCATGCGGGGCAAGGCTTCGTCTTGGGCATGGCTAGACGGGTTTTGGCTTGGCATGTGGGGCCAAGGGTTTGCCATAGGCATGGCGTGACTAGCTTTGGGATAGGTGCGGTTTTGGCTTGGCATGTGGGGCTAAGGGTTTGCCATGGGTTATGGCGTGGCTAGGGCCAAGGAAATGGCGTTTGGCTTGGCATGATGTGACTAATGGCTAGGGCAAAGGCAAAGCGTTTGTCATGGTGGCTAGCTTGGCTAGGTTTGGTTTGGCTTGGCATGCGGGTTTTCCAAGGGTTCATCTTGGGCGTGGCTAGATTTGGCTAGGTGCGGTTTTGGCTTGGCATGTGGGGCCAAGGGTTTGCCATAGGCGCATGGCGTGACTAGCTTGGGCTAGGGGCGGTTTTGTCTTGGCATGTGGGGCCAAGGGTTTGCCATAGGCGCATGGCGTGGATAGGCCAAGGCAAGGGTGTTTGGCTTGGCATGATGGACTAGCTCCTGCTAGGGCCAAGGCAAAGTGCGTTTGGCATGGCGCGGCGTGGCTAGCTTGGCTATGTTTGGTTTGGCTTGGCATGTGGGGCCAAGGGTTTTGCCATGGGCGTATGGCGTGGCTAGGCTTGGGCAAGGGCGTTTGGCTTGGCATGATGTGACTAGCATGGTTAGGGCCAAGCCAAAGTGCATTTGCCATAGGCGCATGCTTGGCTAGCTTTGGGCTTGGCATGTAAAAGGGTTCATCTTGGCATGGCTAGATTTGGCTAGTGTGGTTTTGGCTTGGCATGGGGGCCAAGGGTTTGACATAGGCGCATGGCGTGACTAGCTTGGGCTAGGGTGCGGTTTTGGCTTGGCATGTGGGGCCAAGGGTTTTGCCATGGGCGCATGGCGTGGCTAGCTTGGGCTAGGTGCGTTTTGGCTTGGCATGGGGCCAAGGGTTTTGGGCAAAGGTCGCTTGGTAACCTTAGACGGCCATGATTTGCTCCTGGGATTGAAGGGCAACCGTTGATTGTTGCACGCCTTCGTTTTGATAGCCGCGTAGTGAAGGCCAGTATGGTGGCGCGGCATGGGGCCATGGCGAGGTGCGTTTGGCATGGCGCAGTAGGTGTGGCTAGCATGATTTGCCATTGGCACGGAGGGAGCAAATGACTAGATGGCTGGCATGCTTTGGCGCACTATCGGGTGGCCGGCATGATTTGCCATTGGCACATAGGTGCGGCCTGCATGGTTGGCATGTTTTGGCGCTTGCCGGTGGGTCGCATGATTTGCCATTGGCACAGAGGCGCGCTAGCATGGTTGGCATGCTTTGGCGCGGTCGGTGTGGCTGGCATGATTTGCCATTGGTGATAGGTGTAGAAAACACCTAATTTACTATCTAGTAGTTACGCTTTCTTTGCTATTTTTCTTGTGAATTATGTATTTTACGCATGTTTTTGAGTTATTAGGTACTCTGGAGTCGCACGGAGGAAAAGAAGGAGAAACTACTCATTTAGAGTGAAAAAGGACAAAGTCGTCATTTCATGGGTGAACACTATCCAGTCGGCCGTGGTTAAGGGGTCGATCGGGGATGGCCCTTATCTACCGAGTGGGGTGGTCCTTATCAATGGTGTAACCATCCACCCATGCCCTAAATCGAATTCTCATTCTCCTTCTCGGAAGAAATTGAATGTTCTTGAGAGAATTAGATCGAGACGTAGAAGGTGGGGTTTGTCCTGAAAATGGGTGAAGTTCTAAAGGGATATCTTGGATCTTATATCTTTTCTATTCTTTTTCCTCTACTTTGTTCTAGGGTTTAGAAACATGAAACTTCTCTTTCTTCTTGTTATGAACTCCATGAATATGAGCTAGAGTTTTATTATTGGTTATGGAATAAGTTGGATTTCCAAACATGGGTTTTAATTCAATAAATTAGTTTTCTCTCATATTATCGTTTATGATTCACCATGAATATTGTTACATGATTTGAATGCTTGTTTAGTCTAGTCGCGAATCGATTGAGTTTGTTTTCATCTCTATTGCTAGATTAGGGTTATTATACGCAAAAGTGATAATTCCGGATTGCAAGTAGCATAAATATGATTATAGTTTGTAGTGATATATTCTTATGATCATATGTGAACCATAACCTTTGTTAAATCGGATTAGTGCGCTTTCCACGTTCGATTGCTTTGATTGGCCTGATTTCATAGAACCTAATGCATCTAGGGAATTAAACTTGATTAGTGCTTTTACCGTTAGGTTGTTCCTTTAGGTAGAATTCATATTCGCATCTTTTAATGTGTTTGTTGATGACATGAGGAGATTTGGGATATTCTTGCGATCAAGGTATTCTAGGGTCTTTGATAAAAGTTGAGATTAAAATATCAATTCTAGTTATTGTGTTGAAAACATGTTTGTGAATGAAAACGAAATCCATGACCAATATCTTCTTATCTTTGATTTGATTTGTTTGTTTGCTTTATTTGTTTTTATTTAGTTTTAATTTCATAAAAATCACAAAACTACGGTGTTATTTATAGGGAACCGAAACAATTTGACAACCTAGACCTCTGGGGATCGATCCTTTCTTGCCTTGCTATATTTATATTTTTGAGTAGTAAGAAAGTGTAATTATATTTGTGTCACGACAACCGGTCAAATTTTGGCGCTCGTTGCCGGGAGGCAGCGGTTGTCAATTGTTTTTGGTTTTTTATTTTGTTTTTAGTTTTTGTTTTATTTTTTCTTATTTTCTCTGGGTTTTAACCTTGGTGTGAGAATTTTATTTCAGTGCTTGTTTCTCATGGAAGGAGCATACTACATGGATGGATACGGTTTTCAACAACCTCAACAATATGATAACTACCAATTCCATGGGTATAATCAAAACCAATTCATTGGTTATGACCAATATTCCATGGAACCTTATGGTTTTCCTCAATAACCTAACGGGGTATGTGTGTGAACAACCACAAGGATGGGAGGATTCTTATGCTCGTGAACAAAAAGACTCTAACTTTATAGATCAAGTTTCCAACTTTTTACAAGAGGAATTTCAAAAAGCTAAAGAGACTACAAACGAGCAACTCCAAGAACTTCGAAGGTATTTCTAGCTTGCGAAGAGGCATTGATCAATACAAGGAAGATATGGATAATTCTTATGTGCATATGGTTTGTGATGAATATTTGATTGATGCTAATGTTGAAAAAGGCCAATCCTTGGGCACTTTCGTTGATAATTGTGTAGTTAACTCAACTCTTGATCTTAATAATGATCATTCACCTATTCAAAAGGATGAGTTAGAGATTAGCAACACTAAATTCAGAGAACCAATCTTATGTTGACTATGATAGTAGCAAAGTGATTATGATACATTGCTTGAAACAACTCATGGTGACATCTCTCGAGAGTCTTTTTGGGATCAAGATGAAGATTAAGAGGAATATGATGACACTTTTGTAGATTACTCAAGCATTGATCTTAATAATGATCAAGAGCCTATTCAAAGGGTGGAGCTTGAGGATGATGCATTTTCGAGTGTTCTAAACAAGTTTCTTATAATAAAATTTGGATCCGCAAAGAGTATGTGCCTTACAACAAAAAGGAGGAATATGTTGAGAATGAGACCGTTATGACCAATATTGTGGAAGACCCAATTGAGCTTGCAGATGATTGTAATGATGATGTTTATGTTGAGACTTTGGTTAAAGAAAGGCAAAACGGGCGAAGAATGGTTGCAAGGTTTGATAGAGGGACCATGATATACAAGAGGTGAGTGATTCACTTGAGTTTTTCAAGGATGAGGAGGATTCCGTGATACAGAGATTGTGCAAGGTTTATCTAACCCTTTGCCTATTGTTTCTTCTCCTTTACCTCTTATTGGTTTGAATGTATGTGCTTCGAGAGTATTGTTGAATGACTTTGTTTCTCGTTTTCCGCCATTAGAGATACTTGATTCTCATACTATGCAGGTTATGGAACAAGAAAACGTGGAAGTACCCGACTTCTATATTCTTTATACACTTCCATGTGTGGACAAGAATAAGTGTGGGGGAGCTTTTATCGGTTCATAGCTTCACTTTTGCTTTATTGTACTAATATTTTTGTGAAGCTAGTGTTTGCAAAACAGGTTCTATGGAAGGATCCCCAACTTTTCCGATTGTTAGTATATGGGGAATGAATCTTGCAAGGATATAGTCGGGCTGACGACTTTAAAACAAGCGTTAAGTGGGAGGAAACCCACCGGTTTTGTATCTTTATCCTTTATCTTTTTATTTTTTGCATTTGTTTTTATTTTTATGCATTTGCTTTTATCTTTATTTTCTTTGTTTTTGCATATTATTTGCGAATTTCCACCTTGGACTTTCTTTGGATTATTCAATTTTACATTGAGGACAATGTAAAGTTTAAGTGTGGGGAGCATTTATATGTTTTAGTTTGTTTTATGTATAAAAAAAAAAAAAAAATGAGAAAATAGAAAAAACCAAGAAAAAATTTGTGCTTTTAACTAAAATCTAGAAACTTGTGCCTTTAGGATGACACCATTAGTGGATGGAGCCATTTTGAATGCAGGAGTTGAGGAACTAATTAACTAAAAGGAAGAATATAGCCAGAAATCACAAATTAACATGATAGTTGTTACCATATCGGAATATCACCATATCGCATTCTATTTTTATTTTTCCATATTTATCTATTGTTCTCTAAGTACTTTGGTGGGTCACTAAACATCGACGTGTTATTACTGCTAGGATGAAATAGAGTGATTGAGTCACTAGAAAAAGAAAAAAAAAAATGAAAATAAAATAAAATAATAATAATATGAAAAGAAAAAAAAAAAAAAAAAAAAAAAAGGAGAGAGACCGACCAATTAGACCAAAACGGAATAAAAAGACACTTGGGAATAGCAGTATGTGTGAAACGTAGTCCCTGTCTCCGTCGCCTAAACAAGCGTGGAATGCGGATCCAAGGCAACTATCATGTACGTGTTGACAAGGAAGCATGCGCTTGGATCCAAAAGATCTAATCATGCCTCTAAAAAAAAAAAAGAGAAATTGGATCCGTTTGATCCAATCATATAAAAAAAAAAAAAAAAAAGTTTTATATTGGTTGAATAAAGTCACTTAGTTCCCTTGTATATGCCAGTGAGTTGATGTAGGATTCAAACCAAGTAGCTCAATCCAATAGGATCAGGTTCATCTTAGCAGTGACCTTCAGACAGATATGGGAAACATCGAACACTTGTGAACATTCGCCAACATCTACATCTTTATCCATCTTCTTAATCTTTTCATTGTGATTGTGGTTTGTTAGTTTCAAAGAGTATTGTGGCTTGTTCGACTATCTAATTAGAGTTTATTTACTAATATATGAATTGAATTTGCAAGGTACCTCCTCCCCCGTAGTCAATTCGGATTCGTTCATTGATTTGTCACAAATAGACGGAGTTTGAAATATAGGTTTTGTAGGTAGACCTCTTGTAAACCTTCACGAGACTATAACTTTCGTCCACTAGGACACCTGGGGGTTTAAAGGCTTGTTATTTATGCTAAAAGTGACCGTAGCCTCGACGACACGGAGTTGTTGTATTTTATTATTTCGTTTGATTTGCTCGAGGACTAGCAAAGTCTAAGTGTGGGGGAATCTGATAGGTGTAGAAAACACCTAATTTACTATCTAGTAGTTACGCTTTCTTTGCTATTTTTCTTGTGAATTATGTATTTTACGCATGTTTTTGAGTCATTAGGTACTCTGAGCGCACGGAGGAAAAGAAGGAGAAACTACTCATTTAGAGTGAAAAGGACAAAGTCGTCATTTCATGGGTGAACACTATCCAGTAGGCGGGTTAAGGTTAAGAGGCTGCCCCAGATGGCCTCCCTCTACCGAGTAGGGTGGTCTTATCAATGGGGTGTAACCATCCACCCATGCCTAAATCAATTCTCATTCTCCTTCTCGGAAGAAATTGAATGTTCTTGAGAGAATTAGATCGAGATGTAGAAGGTGGGTTTGTCCTCAAAATGGGTGAAGTTCTAAAGGGATATCTTGGATCTTATATCTTTTCTATTCTTTTTCCTCTACTTTGTTCTAGGGTTTAGAAACATGAAACTTCTCTTTCTTCTTGTTATGAACTCCATGAATATGAGCTAGAGTTTTATTATTGGTTATGGAATAAGTTGGATTTCCAAACATGGGTTTTAATTCAATAAATTAGTTTTCCTCATATTATCGTTTATGATTCACCATGAATATTGTTACATGATTTGAATGCTTGTTTAGCTGAGGTGTGAATCGATTGAGTTTGTTTTCATCTCTATTGCTAGATTAGGGTTATTATACGCCAAAGTGATAATTCGGATTGCAAGTAGCATAAATATGATTATAGTTTGTAGTGATATATTCTTATGATCATATGTGAACCATAACCTTTGTTAAATCGGATTAGTGCGCTTTCCCGCGTTGATTGCTTTGATTAGCCTCGATTTCATAGAACCTAATGCATCTAGGGAATTAAACTTGATTAGTGCTTATACACGTTAGGTTGTTCCTTTAGGTAGAATTCATATTCGCATCTTTTAATGTGTTTGTTTGATGACATGAGGAGATTTAGGGATATTCTTGCGATCAAGGTATTCTAGGGTCTTTGATAAAAGTTGAGATTAAAATATCAATTCTAGTTATTGTGTTGAAAACATGTTTGTGAATGAAAACGAAATCCATGACCAATATCTTCTTATCTTTGATTTGATTTGTTTGCTTTGCTTTATTTGTTTTTATTTAGTTTTAATTTCATAAAAATTACAAAACTACCGGTGTTATTTATAGGGAACCGAAACAATTTGACAACCTAGACCTCTCTGGGAGGATCGATCCTTTCTTGCCCTTGCTATATTTATATTTTGAGTAGTAAGAAAGTGTAATTATATTTGTGTCGGCTGACAACCGGTCAATTGGCACAGAGGTGCGCCTAGCATGGTTAGAATGCTTTGGCGCGGTTGGTGTGGCTGGCATGATTTTCCATTGGCACAGAGGTGCGGCTAGCATGGTTGGCATGCTTTGGCGCGGTCGGTGTGGCTGGCATGATTTTCCATTGGCACAGAGGTAATTAGGGTTTGGCTTGTCGTAACCCTAATTTGAAAAAGATACCCTTGATAATTATTTAGGGACACATTATAGGTTTCAGTAAATGTGCCTAGTAAATGCTTTGTTACTTTAAATGTTGTGACATCACTGTCTGCTAGGGTTTAGTGTTTTACGATTTTAACCCTAAGCTAAAAACCACCATCAACAATCAATAACTTCCATAACAAGAGAGTACTCAAGATATTCTGCCATGGTTGATTATATAGTCTGACAAAGGTCGACCGATCTACGTATCTC